>CAVNYN010270133.1:0-13509 GCA_963692815.1 Nyctanthes arbor-tristis
CTCTAGAACATGCCTCAAAGTTTAGCTGGATTCTTTTAGGGTTCCAAAGAAGTCGTATTTGCGATAGCTTTATCTCCTAGCTTTTGCTTCTTGTAGAAGTGCTTCTTGAAAAAGCCTCCTTAAATCAGCTTGTTCTAGCAGCTCTTCTAAATAGAGAAACAATTTTCAGAAAATTATCCAATATAATTTCAAGTCAAGTCATTTAACTATTTTTATTTTAAAACAGAAGTTGGTCAACGAATTTTTTTTTCCACCTATTTAGAGAGACCTTACATTAAGTACACACTCCTCCACCATTTATATCCACTCATTTTACTTTTATTTGGAAGGGAATCAAAAAACATGGTTTCAGAACCATCTTTTCGAGCTGGCTTATTAGAAATTTAGGAGTCATCCAAATGGAATCAAAATATGGGTGCAAGTTTGTGCCGAGAATTTGTGTGTCCAGCTGAAATGCTCTATGATTTTGTTCAAATTCAAATGACCTCTGTTTTGCTAATAACTTAATATTTGCTTTTCAGCAAAAGATCATTTAGTGTGTGAATTTGGGTTTTTAATGTTGATAAACAAGGTTTGTCCATTATTACTGTTGGGAGAATTATGAATGAATCTTAGATCAACTAGACTGGGAATAAAGACGCTTATAATGGATTTAGCTACTTCACGTCTCCAATTGGAGGGTTAAAAATTGAATAATGCTAAAACTGTGACTTTTAAAAAGTCACCTACAGGTGAAATGTAACAAACAGAAGTAAAAAGTCACAATTTAAAATGTCACATAAACGTGACTTTTTAATTTAAAAAATGTGACTTTTAAAAAGTTGCGTATAGGATAAATGTTACACATATAAGTAAAAAGTCACATTTTAGAAATTCATATTTATGTGACTTTTTAATTAACTGACTTTTAAAAAGTCACGTATAGGAAAAATATAACACATAGAAGAACAAAATCACATTTATGTGACTTTTAAAACGTACAAGTAAAAAGTCACATAAATGTGACTTTCTAAAAATGTGACTTTTTACTTAAAAAAACATGACTTTTAAAAGTTACGTATAGGAAAAATGTCACACATAGAAGTAAAAAGTCTCATTTTAAAAAGTTACATTTATATGACTTTTTAATTTAAAATTGTGACTCTTAAAAAGTCACCTATAAGAAAAATGTCACACATAGAAGTAAAAAAGTCAAATTTAGGCATTTTTTAATTAAAAAACGTGACTTTTAAAAAGTCACGTGTAGGAAAAATATCACATATATAGAAGTAAAAGTCACATTTTATAAAGATGCATAATTTGATCGATGCTTATTGCTTTGTTTAAATTAATTTGGAGATTGTTGTAGATGATGGTGTTGCAAAAGTTTCAGAGAAATAAATTTGGAGTTAGTTCATTAGTTAATATGTTGTTGTAGCAATTTAATCTTTATTTGTCTTGGAACTCTAATTTAATTTTAGTTCTTTATTGATCTAATTAAAATTCATGGAGTCTGATTTTAATTCATTTAACTGATCTTTTAGTTATGATGTACTTAATCTAACGCTGCAGGTGTCCAATTGAAGAAATTTTGAAGCTGTTGCCTGGACCACACTCGGAAACCAAGAAAGTCACTAGAGATTGTCATCAATTTTATTTTTATTTTATTTATTTTTCCCTGCTTTTACTATCTATCTTTCCTCTTATCGGGTGGTGGTATTGTGGATTTATGGCGTACACTCATTTAGCTTCTACAAAGTGGATTTTCTAGCAGTCTTTTTTTATGACGCGCTACTTTGTTTTCAAGCCATGTTCAATGTGATAAAAATTATGTATGGAATGATTTTTGTGTGAGAGAGTCGAAATATAAATTGTAGTTAGATCATATATGGAAGTAAAAGATTAAGATACATGGTCAAAATTTATATAGTTAGTGTTTAATCAGGTGCGGTTTGCTCTGAGGTGATTAGTTGCCTAAGTTTAATGTATGATTTTATTAACCGTTGTGGTATATTGGACATGAGAATTGGTATGTTGTCATTTTGCCTCAAGGAGTTAAGATATGTGGACTTAACTGGTCCTAATTCTAATAGCAATTTGGATAAGTTTAGATTTACTAAATTGATGTATAAATATACTAAATAATTATTATGCGATTTAAAAAAAAGGGGTTATATGACACGTGATTATTTTTTTTTTTTTGTGAATCTGAGATTACGATCTTTATGTAACTTTTTAATTGAAAATGACTCTAAGTCACATATAGATAAATGTGAAATAATTATTATACGAATTTTTAAAAGAAAAAGGTACATGACAAGTGATTTTTGCATAAAATTAGGATTTTAATATGCATGTGACTTTTTAATGAAAAAGTCACAAAAATTTGATTTTTTAGAAATGACTCTAAGCCACTTGGAGTAAATATCAAATAATTATTTTCTTTTTAAAACAAAAAGTTATACCGATGAAAAATTCAGAATTTTAATCTGCACATGGAATGTAACTTTCTAGAAAATGACTGTTAAGTAGGTATTGACTAAATGCAAAATAACAATTGCTCCACTTTTTAAAAGAAAAAGTTACATGTGATTTTTCTATAAATTTAACATTTTAATTTGTATGTACTATTGGGTCGAGGGGTACTTGAGTTTAAATCTCATCTAATGTGCCCCTCCCTTTTCATTCTCCTTGTAATTAACCCCAAAAAAAAAATTGCATGTAAATTTTTAATTGAAAAAGCTACATGAAACGTGACTTTTTTACAACCAACTTTAAGCCGTGTATGCCACACGATTTTAAAATGAGAAGTTACACATAATGTGATTTTTGTAATCATTGTACAATTTTTTAAAATAAAAAATTACACATAAACTGAGTTTTGTGTAAAATCTAAGATTTTAATTTGTATGTGACTTTTTACAACTGACCTTGTCAGATATGGAGTAAATGCGAACTATTATCTGAATTTTTAAAAGAAAAAAGATCGGAAGAGCGTTTATGCAGCATGCTATTTTTATGTAAATCTAGAATTTTAATATATATGCGACTTTTTTCACAGAATATGATTTTTATGTAAAATCTATTATTTTAATCTCTACGTGACTTTTTAGTTGAAAAAGTTACATAAATGTGACTTTTTACAGCCACCTCTAAGTTATATAAAGAGTAAATTTGAACTAACCATTATGTGACTTTTTAAAGAAAAAGTTACACGTGATTTTGTGTAAATCTAATATTTTAATCTATACGCGACTTTTTGATGAAAAAGTTACATGGAATGTGACATTTTAGAAATGATTCTAAGTCACGTATAGAGTAGAAACATGTGTAGTTCAAATTGATGGAGACTATTGAAAGAGCAATACATGTAAAGATGCCACAAAGAAAGATAAGAACTCAAGATCAAGTAATTTAACCCTTTTTCTAAGTAGTGATTTGCTACTCAAGTGAATGACTATTGAATAAATTTGTGCATCAACAGTACACAGACTATCAAGATTTATGATGTTCCATTCCCAATTTTAAGCAAGAAGGAAGAAGATAACATGTCAAAAGAACATAATCATAGTGTAGACACGAGGACTTTTTTGAGTTTGATGTTGCATCTGGCGACAATACCACTTCAAAAGAACGAAAATCTATTCATCTGACGAAACAACACGTGACTGCCTTCAATCCTGCCTTGAAGCAACATGCACCTTCACCAAATGAAATTGACAATGTTAATCTCATAATGCTAAGAGAAATAGAAACTAACACAAGAAAAATGTAATGAACACAAGAAATTTTTTCTTTGAAACCTTCTCTCAAATAGCTACAAATAGAAAAACAATCTGACAAAATATATGGTGCTAACTCATATTGGCTGGCTGTTGCACTGAGTAACCAAAAGAGCTGAGATTTAGTTACCCTTCGAAGCTTTCCTAAATTACCAAAAGCCTATGCAAAAACTGTGGTGATTAAGAATAGTAAAATCCAAGGGACCTGAGATTGATGTCAATTTTTTGTTCTCCTTCAGCTTCCATTCCTTTGATTGTTTGCCTTTTGGTTTCCCTATAAAGATCACCCTATGATTTTACCTTTGTTTATCCATTGCAGTGGTTATTAATAAAAAACTTGTTGGTTGATAAAAACCCATAAATCTATATCATAATTAGACTAATTAATTTATGCAGGGGATTTATTTAAGTGTATTTTCAACCTCAACCTACCGAATTCTTAGAATACTTACTCCTGCTATGCTAGACATGGATAATGAGTACAATGCACATGTAATTAGTAATTGATACATGCAAATAAAACTCACAAACATACTGCTAAATTTCAAGACATATCAGATATTAATTAATTACAAAAGGACTAATATTAGCAAAAATATTGTAGATACAAAAATATCCTTCTATTTTATTGAAAAAAAAGGACGCATAAGAGAAATTTGTTTCTTGTAAATACAAGATACATGGCATCTATAATAGTCAAGATGATTAATTTATATAATATTGGGGAATCTAATGTGAATAATGAATACCTAAGCCACTCGATCAATATTGAGCAATGTTCCTTTTCATAGGACAAATGAGCCACATTTGCCCAAAAATAATAATAATAATAATAATAATAATAATAATAATAATAGTATTAGGAAATGCACACAGGAATTAAGTTTAGCTTGATTCCTCTTCTCCCACACCCCACGCGACCCAAAAAAAAAAAATAATAATAATAATAGGAAAATTCTTATACTTTGGAAAAGTTACATGTAGTGTAACTTTTTAGTAAAAAAAATTACAAAGCCACCAAACTTTATGGATTAAGTGTGTTATGTTGTTTTAATAGAAATGCATTGCTTAAATTAAGTTTAGTTTGGTCCCGCCTCCCCCTTCCCCTCCCCACAACAACACAAAGAAGGGGAAAATTCTTATACTTTGAAAAAGTTATATGTAGTGTAATATTTTAATGAAAAAGTCACAAAGCAACCAACTTGTATCTAGTTGGTTTAATGGAAATTGAAAAGTTACATGTAGTGTAACTTTTATAGTAAAAAGGTCACAAAGCAACAAAACTTGAGAGATTAAGTCAATCAAGTTGCTTTAATAGAAATGCACTACTTGATTAAGTTTAGCTTGGTTCCCCTCTTCCCACACCCACCCCACCACCAAAAAATAAATAAATAATTAACTAATAATAGGAAAATTCTTGTACTTTGAAAAAGTTACATGTACTGTAATCTTTTACTAAAAAAGTCACAAAGTAATCAAACTTGAGAGATTAAGTGTGTCAATTGCTTTAATAGAAATGCATTGAGCAAAAAAAAAAAATTAGGAAAATTCTTATATTTGGGAAAAGTTACATGTAATGCTAAAAAAGTTAGAAAACAACGAAACTTGAGAGATAGTGTGGTAAGTTGCTTTTATAGAAATGTACTGTTTGAATTAAGTTTAGTTTGGTTTCCCACCTCCACCTCTACCCCCACCCCCCAAAGAAAAAGAAAAAGAAAAAAAAAAAAAAAGAAGAAAGATCTTATGCTTTAGAAAAGTTACATGTAGTGCAACTTTCAAGTAAACAAGTTACAAAGCAACCAAACTTCAGAGAGTAATAATAGACAAAATTCATCACGAAGAAAGTATGAAACTAACTTGAGACTTAATCTAAGAACACAATAAATGGGGCCTCTAGAGGAAACTGAAAGAAAGCAGATACTTTAAGAAGTGAAGAAATGAAGAAGTTAAGGAAAGGAAAAGAAGGAACCGGCTTGTGGTAGAATTTGGAGATGCAATTTAAAGACTCAGTAAATCAATGGATGCATAAACAAATATAAAAAGTCAACAAACATAGAGATTAAAACATATGCAAATCTGAAATACATGATTAAAATTTTGTATGAAAAAATGTTTATTGATTGTTTAAGCTTTATGAGTTCTGCTTTATGAGCCACTTTTTTTCTAAGCAACCTTAACTGACACTATTTGACACAAAACTAAATGAAATAAGTCAACTGAATAGTGCACTTTTCAATCTCAATTTACATAAAGTGGAAAATAAACAGTGATAATTCTCTCAACAAAGAAAATTTTTGATCTTCATGCTTGTGATTTGCAGATAAATCATAAGAATCAGAGAACAATGCCAAAAAGAGATTCTGTCTTTGATGGGAGCCGAAACAAGAGTTCAATGTAATTAGCACTTACAAGGAATTATAATGTCAGTGCTTACTGCTCTTGCTAAATTATCATCAAGACTTAGATGTAATCAATTTATGAAATTAAACATGCTGACTCTTTGCTTTCAAAGGAGAAAACCAAAATCTTAAAGTGGTTGAGACTGTCTAAGAAACAACTTTGTCAATTCCTAACTGTCTAATATATAAAATCTCATTTGTGCTGAGATTAATCAAGAAAAGATATTCTTCATACTCACATAAAGCGGCGTTATGATGTGCATCCTTCAATTTGAACAGAAGTTTCACTCACTCACTTCCCTTCTTTTCTAAAAGAAATCAATTTTCCCTTCCCTTCTATACTTATCTGTGTTTTTTGGTGTGTTAATGCTAAGCTATTTGACTAAGCATGTATACAAAGCTTTGGGGTGGTCCACAGAAGCACTCTTTTTTGTTTTACTTTTGTGGTTCATATTAAATCCTTTTGTGGGTTCCATGAAAACTCTACTTCAATTGATACATTTTTAAAAGCTGATAAAGCAATTTTTTCAGCAAACATCAAACAAGCATAGTGTCCATAATGTTGACATATTTTAATCGTTTATACAAAGGTGATAAAAAGCTTGCTCAGGTTTCTCACTTGTAATTTCAACATCTCCTCAGCCTCTTGATTGATTCTAGCGCTGCTGTGATTTTCATTTATAATGCTGGTCCATAATGTTCCTAAGTTGTAACAAGAAAGAATGAACTAGTACTTTAGCTTTACTTACTGAATAACACAACTTGTAAGATCTCAAAACTCTTGCAACTATTAAATAAAATTTTTGAGTTGATCAGTACCTCTTTATTCCCAATGAACCAGAGATAAACTCACCTGAATCGATTTTTTGGCACATGCCTTGTTGATTATGACCCAGTCTCTCTGTCCCAGCATGTGAATTTCAATAAGAAATGCAATTTCCCTACAGATGAGAGTTTCTAAAGGAGTATGTAGACCGTGTCCCTACTACATGAGTGAAACTTTCCCCTCAGTTTGTGCAAACTCAGTTGAACATCCACGCAAATATCTTTATTTGTAATTCGTTTGGTCATCTTATGTGACATTTTACCCTTCCATGACTCAACATTCAATTTAAAATAGAACCTATTTCTTCAACCTCTTAAAATTAACACAAGTTTCTTTTACTGAACCACCCAGTTGCCAACAATAATTCACAGGTTATCCATTCATTTTTCTTCTTTCTTGTCCCATTTTTTTGTTTCAGACATAATAGCAAACACATACAGGACAAAAATTGAGACCAAAATCTCAGTATTCAGTGATAATATATCTCTATACATAGAAAAATCAAATATACAAGGACCGTGCGTTTCCAGCATTTTCCAGAATTTGAAAATATAAAACATAATTAAAGAAATTAGCAAATAGAGAAACTACCTCGCCAAATAGCTAAAGAATCACGAAGGGAGTGGCCCTCGCAGAACCAGCGTGCAACTCAACTGCAGCTCTCCAGCAAATTCTGCCACAGATGAAGGGATTTCGTTACCAAACACAGGCTTTATCTCATGATTGGTAAATGGTGGAATTGAATTGTTGTTTCAGATCAAAATTTCTATGGATTTGAATGTCCGTCCCAAGTATATGGTTTTGGGACTATATATACGGTGCTTCTTTATGTTCTACCTTAAACTTGCTTCTGTAATAGTTTGGACGCATTTATCCAATACCCCTTATTTTGGCGCTATTTGTCTAAAGTCCCCAAAAAATAATAAAAAATACTTGCAAAATGGGTCCCTTGAATTTTTGGGCTCAAGGCGGCTACTTGTTGGGCCTATGTTCAGGTCCGGCCACGAGTACTAGTAGAGAATTAAAGGTGAAAGTAGACGAATGTAATTAGGCAAGATTATGTTTGAGGTAATTATATTTTTATCACAATAATTCATTTCAACACCACATTTTTATGTTCACTAAAATACCGACAAACAAGTTTACATTAATAACCTTCTATTAGACTTTAAATCATTTTTAAATATTTAAAAGATATTCATTTTTTCCTCTCACACCACACTTATAATTAGACCCTTCTCCACTTTACATGTGAATGGTAACAATCTAGATCCCATCGTCTACAGACAATTGCTTTGGTTTTCCTTCTTTTCTCAATTTGAGTTCCTTCAATTTGAGGCACTGGACCATGATTTTCTACTTTGCAAACCATTTTTTATTGTGAAGATTTCGAGCGCTCCAAAATTTTATGTTAATCCGAAAACCTTATGCAAGAAAATCATAGTAGCTAATTATTTATCGTTTAATTTCAATATGAATCCTTAATAATATGGTCCCCTTTGTTCTCAATCCTTAACAGAAATCCTTTTCACTTTTCTTTGGTGGGTCTATAATTTCTCAATTTGTTATTTATATTTTCGATTTTCAGTAAAGAAAGATCCGGATTCAATTCATATTATGAGTCTGATATATATATATATATAGAGGAAAAATGTTGCATATCTATTAGGTGCGTAATTATTTTGGATTAATGAGTGAGGTGGAGAAAGGAAAGGACGAGGTCCTTAGAGTTGAAACTAACTATTGTAGTGGCAGTCGTCCATCATCGTGGTGTGCAGTTGACAGTTTCTTGAAATAAACTATGGTGTGAATTTTTTTTCTTTTTATGTTTAATAAATTCAATTAATTATGGGTGCATATTTAAATTGGTAGTGGTGTCCTTATAAAATTTTGTTTTAATAATGGTGGTTTTAAAATGTGGTGTAGAAAAAAAAAAAAGTGGTGGAAATATAATTAGCCTTATGTATTCAAGTTTCTAAAATGTCGAGAACAAGGAATTAGACCTTTGGAAAAAATTTTGGTACTCCAGAATTACTATAGACTTAGTGCTCGAGCCATTGATTTTTTAACATGTGTAGTTTTATTGGTCTCACATTAACTACTCCACACCTCACCTAACGTTGTTTACATAAAACCCCTAATTAAACTACCCATCCATCATTCCGGTGAGTCTGCAATTGACATTTCCAAATCTTGAACCCAAATATTGTGCATTCTTATTTCTAAGTACTTCATTTTTATATTCATGTTATTTCTGGCCATAATGAAATCTATATACTAACATTAAATTGGGAAATTGCAATGAAAGACCTAAAGAAGTTGTGGGATGTCAAACATTGAATAAAAAGAAATAAGGAAAAAGCCAATTAGAATATACAGTAGATGAAATGATCGGACAAAAAAGGGGAAGAGAATTACTTGAAGAAAATAAGAAAGGGAAAATGAAAAGCAGTTGGAAGAGTTAACGGTGTTAGGTATTGTCAGGAGTGTGAAAAAACTACAGTGTGCTCCAAAAGCACCCTACACTTAGTGTTCTATCTATTATAGTTTTGACATATGTATTCTTATTTGTCCCGTTTAAGTCACTCCACGCCCCTTAACACTGTTGACTAGGGTTGGGCATCGTACCCCGAGAGCCTACCAACCTGACCCATTCGACTTGAACTGGATGAGGTTGATTCGGGTATTTTAGGTTGGAGGGTTTGGTTGCAGATTCTATAATGCCAACCCGAGTTGGGTTGGTACGATTTGCGGGTTGGACCATCCAACCCAACAAAATCCGGGTGAATCGACTCGGTGTTGACCGAGTCAATTCAACCCAACCTAAACTGAGATTTACATTTTTCTTCTGATCATAAAATATTTTAACAAACAAATTGAAAATCCTACATCCAAAAAAAAAAAAAAATTAAATAAATAAAATAAACATTTTCCTTTTTAAACACTAATGATCCACGAGATCTACCAAATAGACAAATAATCTGTTCATTTCAATTTTTAAGTCACACACCCACACTCGCAAACCTACAAAAGCGAAAGAATACCCAACCGTCTTGATTCACCTCCACTGCTCCGCCATCATCTCGACCCTGGCTACATCTCCACATCGCAATTTTTAATTTTCTTAGACTCCGATACCTTCTTAAAATTTTGACTCTGCATCAAGTTTTATTCATCATCTTGTTTAACGCTTTGCAGTTCCGTCATCATTTATACATATACGGACGAGAGAGAGGGGATGCCCCTATGTTTAGAGAGAGAGAGAGAGGAGAGAAAGAGGGCAGCTGGGACTTAGGGCTAGTGTGTTTACTTGCAGGTTTGTTTTTAAATAGGTTCCATTTGGGCAGAAATTTGTGCCATTTGTTTATTTAAAAAAAAGCCCGAAGAACTAGTCTTACTCAATTTGATCCAACTGGATGTGAGTCGGATTCCCCATGGAACCAGGTCAGTTTCAGTTCCATGGGCTGGAACTCAACTTCATGTCGGGTCAATGTTGGGTCCTGGCCTAACCTAACCTGCCCGACCCGATGCTCACCCCTACCGTTAACATTCTTAAACGTTTTTTTTTTTTTTGCCTGAAACATTAACATTCTTCAACTGCATTTTCTTTTTTTATTTTTTTCAACTAAATCTTTTCCTTTTCTGGTTTTAATTTTAATAGTTTCTCATACGTGGGTTGCATAGGAAGAATAGTTCCAAAAACTATGAACATGGTAAAAACTCGTAAAGTGTGTATATGAAATCATTTTCCAAGCACACTCAAATGTTTTATCTTAATTAACAACCTAATAATAAGTGGTATAAGTTCACAACCAATCTCTTGTTTACCTATTAATTGGTATTGTTATCATTAGGTCAGCGGTCAACCTAGGTCAATGCATCGCCGGCTTCCAGGTCGCGTAACGCCCCGCGACCTAGTTATCCGTGACCTGAGCATAAGGTCATTGTTATGCGACCTGAATAACAAATGCCAGCTAGACAGTCAGTTGCAGACCCACGTGCGCCTCTTTACCACATGTGTCTTACGTGACTACAGTAGTAAGGGTTGGGGTGGTGCCATCTGCCCAAGGTAAGGCTTACTTGGCCCGAAGTCAAAAAGTAGCCTTTGAGACACAGAATGACTTGACTGTGGGCCACTCCTGTGGGTCTAATATTAAATACATGTAATCATTGATTTTTATGAAATATACTATAAAAGGCAAGGAATGAAAAGAAGAAAGGGATCAGAACTCTAATTTTTCACCAAGCTTCTGTACATTGTCGTTCCATTCTCCACATTTACTATGGAACAGCAGTAAATAATATTCAAAAATTATTTCCCACATAAACAAATTTCATTTGTTGAGTTGAAAATGAAAATTCATCATCAACAGGTATGATCCTACTGTCTCTTTGCACAACATAGAGGTACCATGGTTTCTTTGCAATTATAAGATATATAGAGATTCAAATACCATGTGCCTCAATGTACACCACATGATTATATGTCACCATATAGTGCTAAATCAAAACTATCTAATGAATAGTTCCAATTTACTATTATCTCTTGTGCCATCTGCAAACATGTCATAAATACAAACAATCAAATAGCTCCAAATTGCGTACATTTGGTAACCCAATATAGAACAAAGAACAAAAGTTAAAAATTGAAAAAAATTAAACTAGCACGGTAGAATATAGAAGCTGTTTATGTGTGTGGATGACTATTTGGATACATTGAATATATCTTATTCATTACCCAAGTTAATTATAATACACAACTAATGGTCCATGATGCAAGAGGATTACTAAATGTGCAAGTGGTAATAAGAGACAAGAAGCAAGTAGATTATCTATCATACAAGTATCTATACAAGTTGATTATGCAACTGGATTTCCATTAGATAAATGAATTATTAAGCCAAGTGGTTTATCTAGTAGATGCAAGTGGAGGAGCAAGCAACTTGATATTTCATTATCAAGATTGTATACTTTAATTATGAAATTGTATTTTATATATGACCATTTTATCCCTCTCTTTATTTATAAATAGAGGGGCTTGTTTGCTTCATTGATCATCAATAAAAGAATGAAAACTTCCTCTCTGGAGTTTCTTCTCTTGTTCTTCTCCATATTCTTCAATATTGTCTTTAGTTGTCTTTAATTTTACAATGCGCTATCAACACGAGATTCTAGCCCATTGAGCATGGTGTTATAGTCAAAGTTAGTGAAGATCCAAACAAATTATTTCATCCTCATATCGAAGGTATATTTTCCAAACCGTTTTCTACCGCCTAAAATGGCCGGTTCTCATTATATTTATACATATGCTATCTATATATGTTATACCTCCTATGAATGGCTATATTTCTATGTTATATCATCCCTAAATTGTTAGATTTGTTTTTTATTTAACCCTCAAAAGGGATATAAGTTTGGTGTTAGGTATCGCCTTTTTGGACGTAGCAAAATATTATGTTGCTCCCGAAGAAGCACATAAGAATATGCTGCTATTCTTGAAGAATAACACCTGCTAGTAGACTATATTTTTCTTGAAGAGCAAAAAGAAAAATTACAAAGTTTATATATGTAATAGTTGATGTCTTGAAGAAACACAACTAGAAGTCTCGTGTATATTGATCTCTGTAAAGCTAGAATGACTTTATGATATGACTATTTATATTTCTAGTAGCATTATATGTCTAATTTTATGTTAGTTGAAGTATATTTTTTTATATAAGAGAGCACTTATACTTGACAAGCTAATAAAAAGAAACAACAATGTTAAAAGTCATCTCCATAATGCATGGACAGCAATCTTGAGCTTAAATCTATATCTATTGGTATCTCTTTTGCATATGAAATCAGTTTTACATGATAAATATATGAGTCTAGTGTTATTAGAATTTTACGGTTTGAAAATTGGACATCATATGAGTGAAATATTATTTTTCTTTACTATGCCAATTGTCACGCCCCGCATGTGGCACGTCGGTTGAGGCTACCCACGGACGAGGCCGAGATGCACGAGGGGTGCACGAGGCGGCTGCGAGGGACGCACGCGGGCATGGCCGAATGAGGAACCGGCGTGAATGGCGCGCATGGCAGAGGACGTGCGTGCATGGTCGAGAGGGTCGGCCAGAAAGACGGCAACACACGGGCGAGGCCAAGGCGCACAAGAGGTGAGGGATGGCATCGAGGAAGGCACGGGTGCTAGGCCGAGGAAGATCCGGGCGGACCGGCGCCACACAGCAGGGGACGTGTGGCAAGGCCGTGAGCAACGGTCTCGAGGACGGCAGCGCGGAGCTGGCCGAATTGGACCAGGACGGTGTGGAACGTTCTGGCGTGGAACACCCCAGAAATTTGGCTAAGTGTTGGGGCCGAATTCTGAAGGTTTTCAGCCGTGGAGATGAGCGGTCAACAACGACGGCTGGGGACGACGGCTGTACAGCTGGCCATGCAAGTGGGCAGACGACGGCTGTACAGCTGGGGTGCAAGTGGGCCGAGAGGGCGGCCGTGCAGCTGGCCGTGTTGCTGGAACGGT
>CAVNYN010270135.1:0-99642 GCA_963692815.1 Nyctanthes arbor-tristis
AGCATGTCTCTTAGAAGTTCCAATAACCCCGTTAAAACTCTTGTCACTCCACTCATTTTTTGCTTTCAAGTTATACAATTTGAACACGGCATATGACTTTGTAAACTTACTACATCTAGGAAACAAATGCTTTTCGGCATCGATAAACATGCTGTCGAAATTTGAGGAGTCTCAATGAAATCATCTTTTATATCATGCATCATTTCATCTGTCCAATAATTCTGGACAATGTCATCTTTTCTACCCATATTAATCTCATCACTATTGTTTACAGTGTTCTCCTCCTCAGTACCCTTTTTGTTATCAGTGCTCATCCTATGAATCAAACTCTCACCGTGCCAAAACCACCATGTATAATCTTCCCTTAAAATCACACCTAATCAAATAGTTCTTCACTTCCATATAGCTACAATGTTTTTTTAGTTTCTTACAATCGCAGTATGGACATACTATTAATACTTCCCGTTTCCCTTTTCTATTATCCTCGGCAAACTTTACAAACTCTTCAATCACATTCAAATATTCTAAAGAGGTACAACTCCCATACATCCAACTACGATCTATTATATCTCACGACCTACTGAGATGACCAATACGTGAGTTATTTATTTTGAATAGATTATTTTCCATACATTATTTGATTTACTTAATTCATTTATTTACTCATACTTGTTATTTATAGATCTATTTTTATCACAAACACAATCAAATTAATCAAATTAATATATCACGACCTATTAATTAATATCTATTAATATTTATATATTGATTATTAATTCGTTTGTTTTCCCATTCTTTTTAACTGCATATCTATTTTAATCAGAAACATAATCAAATAAATTTTTATGTTTTTTGATTTTTAACATTTATTTGTACACCAATAGTGCTTGTTTTTACTTATTCATTTGCATCACAAAATTAATCAAGCAATTTTTTATAATTTGATTTTCTTAAGTTATATATTTATCATGTTACTTACATATTTCGTTCTACCATGTTACATACATTTACTAGAACCAATAAAATTCATATTTACCAAATAAAACAAACTTAGAATTATAATAAAAAAAATTTTCATTATTTGAGTTTCTTAAATTATTTAACATGTTAATTCAAAGCTTATTTTTATAACGCTCTCCATTTTAGAATTTTTGTATTATTTGATTTTCATTATTTACTTGAAACTCAGTATTATTTTTTAATTACATTTTGATCATTTGTATCATAAATTTAGACAAAGAATTTTTCACTATTTGATTTTTTTAAGTTATTTATCCACTTAATTACATGTCATTCACATAACAAACCATTCCAAAGAATTTTTACATTATGTAATTTTCTTAATTTATTTATCTATCAATACTTTTCGACGTATACACTAGCATCACACCTTTACTTATCCATCTCTCGAGGCAATGTAGGAATTACAAGTTTATATTTATTAAGCATTTTATCAAACACATGGTGTGCAACAATTTTCACATCTCTAAAAATCCCAAAAATTTATACAATCTAACTAAATCATGTTAACCCACAACAATGTGAACACATATATTTAACAAATAATGTCACAAATTCAAAAAATCCACAAAAATCAACAAATCTATATTTACTAAATATATACAAATTAAAAAATTTTTATTTCTCAAATTGTAAACAAATACTCACAGCATTGCAAATTAAATTACAAAAAGAGAATACTTACCTTCAAAATGCTACCAAAAAATGGATGATAAGCCACCAAAACCAGATAGAAGCTAGAAATGGCGAAAATACAACACCACAGTGCCGCAATGCCGCCTGCCACTAACCGCCAGATGATCGCCTCTAAATATAGTTGTGCCTTTGGGTGAAAGTGACCGGAGGGAGAGCTATGGGTTTTGGAAAGGTGGGTTAAAGAGGAATTACAAAATATTGTGGACAAAGGTTTCAGTTGAAACGTGTAGAAAATGGGATCCGTGGAATTGAAATACAAGTTATAGGTGTCGGTTACTACTCGAAACCAACGCCTATAACTAATGGGCGTCGGTAACCGACGCCCGTTATTAATAATGGGCATTGGTTCCTTAGGAAGAACTGATGCCATTATTGAGTATAGGCTTCAGTTGCAACATTGCAACCGACGCCTATAATTTTTCCACACTATACACGTCGGTTTTTAGGTGAAGCCTATGTGTATTCTTTGACATTTAATTTCAAAATTGCCACCGCGTCTTGTATAGGCGTCATTTTCTACAAGAGCTAACGTCTATTTGTGGTTTTTTATTTCAAATTATGTAGTAGTGGGAAGCGTTTAAATATATATCTCAATTCAAAATCGAGGGCGAGACTTTACAAATACAATTCAAATACTATTATATTTAATAATATTTTAAGATAACTATTTCGGACACCCACAATGAAACATCGGCCACAAACCAAAGTCTCAATTGCATACATGTATCTTCTCATCCTAGGGACTATCCGACCACAAAGCTTTTAAATTAATACCTACAAGCTTGTAAAAGTGAAAGGAATGGGGGAGTACAACGTACTTAGTGAATAACCAAATATCTTGATTCACCTTTCATGTAAGAAAACTCATTTTCAAGAAAAAATGTATTTCACAAAGCCTTTAGATGAACAGAAGGGCCCTATCACTAGTTAAACTATTATCTGTGGTGCGCACATAATTGGCCAAGATCACATAGCAAGGCCACAAATATTCAAATTGGCCAAGACCGCACGGCAAGGCCACAAAGATTACAATATAGCCAAAATGACCAAGACCACACACCAAATGCAATAGGCATACGCCCATTCTAAGGGTAGATCAGTTTTTGACCGAAGCCTAAAGTCACAAATTGGCATCAGTTGTGTTGAACAACAGATGCCTAAAGAGAACAATAGGCATTGGTTGTTAGATCAAAACTGAAGCCGATTATACCCTTAAGTGTCGATTTCTAAAAAATAACTGACGCCATTTATTTTAGGCTTCAGTTGTTATCAAACAACCGATGACATTTGTTTTTTTTTAATAAGAACCAAAAATATCTATATATGGCCGTCCTATGAAGCTAGAACAAGAAATGCACCAATCTACAACCAACGAAAATTACCAGCACCAACAACACTAGCTATTTCCATATACTTTAAGATAATTGTCATCACCAACTTAATATAAATGAAAGAACAATCAATAACTACTACTCCATAAATATGCATTATAAACGAACGCAAAATAATCATTAGTTAAAATCAAACTACCAATACTGAATATAGATCCAAGTAGTCCAGACATCAATAACTATTATATTATTACACTACCCCAATCATTGCCATATCTTAACATAAATCTAACTACAATCAATAACTAATTCAAATAATATTAACAATAATGTAATCTAAAAATTGGGCAAAACCATTATGTCATTAATTAACCGTTGAAATAAGGTGCACTAACTATTGAAATGTACATGTTTGCATGACGATCTATAATGCATAAGTAAATAATATTTCAAAATAGATAAGACAAAAAATCACATTCAATTGTTGACAAAGTACTCGGCCCACATTTCCCGGATCTCATCTATAATGGCTTGAATATATGGCCCAGATTGATAAATCTACAACAAACAAAAAGAAAAGGAATTACTTTGTTAATAAAACATATATATATAAATGAATAATTAACTAACTCTTGATTTTTGATAAATATTTATACCGTATCAAGATATTCTTCAGTATTAGAATAAAATGTAGCTATCTCGAACATATTTCTCGTCACACAATCGCCACACTCATTGGATCCCAGTTGTTGAGGGTACTAATAGTTCGAACGAGTCAAAAATTAATATTAGTAATTAAAAAGCTAAGACATGAAACTTTAATAGTTATTGTACCATCCAGAGCATAATTTACATACAGCTAATTTCCACATGAGATTTTTGTTTAGTATTTTCCCTGACGCGTACAACACTCTAGGTACCCTATATTTATAATGTATGTATAAGTTAAATAAACTCATACTTACACAAAAAACTATTATGTCAACATGAGTTATTAGTAATTACTTATGTGAACAATTCTGCCTTGATATCTAATGTGTGCTTCTTATCTTCTATAGAGTCGATGAAGTACACTGTATTACTTTTAAGGCACAGCACAAGCAGCATCCAATAGTTTCTAGAATGTTTTACAAGAATGTAAGTTTACATAGGTTATCCACAAATAATTCAAATTAAGGCAAAGAAAAGAATGAATAGTATAGTCAATTTTACCCCTGATGATA
The DNA here is from genome assembly GCA_963692815.1 of Nyctanthes arbor-tristis. NCBI lineage: Eukaryota > Viridiplantae > Streptophyta > Magnoliopsida > Lamiales > Oleaceae > Nyctanthes > Nyctanthes arbor-tristis. The sequence continues at coordinate 4,271 of CAVNYN010270135.1, forward strand.
TGGCGCTAGAATGTACTTTTTGTCCATCATTTGTGAAAGACGCTGACCATGTAAGCATAAATCACCTCTCTATTAGCTCAAAAATTAATAGCCCCGATTAGCATAGGACAAAGAAACCCGATGTTTTCAATTCCATTTACATTGCATGGATGATATAGGCACCTGAAATATATACCAACCCATGAAATGTCAAAATAAAAATTATACGACGTGTTTAATTTTGAGGGAGGAAGTCTTACAATTCTGAAACTTGTAAAATAGGTACGTTCAACCATTGTATATTTAGGAGGTCAGAAATATCATCGATAGAAACATGTCTATCATCATTCACTATCTTGATTGGGTAGTGAAACACTTCCTCAACCATTGGCATGTCCACGAAGTCCATAGAAAGAGGGAGTCTAACAATCAAAGAGTGCAACATTTTGAGGTGGCGACTTAGGGTAACCAATGTTGCATCGTCGACAAGATTAGGCCACGTCAAAGAAAATTCAACACTGGCAGACTATTTACTTTTTCCTGTGGATTCCGCCTGCTGTGGCACATGTTCCTGCATTGATAAATTCTTTGCCATCAAAATATGTGTAACACCAAATCTAATTCTTTTTTGTGTAACCTCAATTAATTACCCCATCTAACTTTACTAAATGTGTGGGCCATTGTGCGAAACCGCCTTCAGTTACATCCACTAACTATTGACATCACAAATTCGGCACTAGAAGTGAATAACTCAAGGCATCGGCATTTACAAAATCAACTGAGACTTCATAATGATCGGGCAGTAGCTGTTGACCGTGCACCACCATCGTAGGATTGAATGGGTGAACCATCCCCCATCCCACAATTTTAGTCTCGCCATCGTAAACAAGGTTGAGATGACACCTTGTCATCTTCTTCAGATATTCAATACACAAATGAACAAAATAATGTTAACTATAAAAAGTGAGAAGAAGTCAATGCATCAAACATCTGTACGTGACACTAAATATCCTTCAATGTTAAGCTGTGGCTGGGGATCGACCGAGTGACAGCTACTATAAGTCAGTGGTCTTCCAGAAGGACTCGCCACAGTACGTATTTCCATGGCACAAAATTGCGAAGGTATTTTCATTCCCAACTACTAGTAGACAGAGGCCATCTGCGACTGCATCAGATTGGACTGAACCTGCTTCTATGACATGGTCTCTTTCCTCACCCGATTAGCGATGTTGGTCTCAGTCTCTGAATATATAACCTTTCTAAGATCATCCAGTGACATGACCCTACTTGACCTTCTCCTAGGCTCGTCTGATCATCCATATACATCCCTTAGAGTGACATATCCACCATAGCCCCTCACCCGACCAAAGTGCTCCTCCTTGGCAAGTGCCGCCGTTAGTATATCCTAGTATCTCCGTAGGGTAAAACTCCTTTGGCTGACGCCCTCATGCAACACTTTATATCTTGCAAATTTAAGTCATGTGAGTAAGGAGCAAGTATTTTAGGAAAGTAAAAATACCTCATTAATGTATACTTATAATTTTCTCATACACCTCCCTCGTTTTCTCATTCGGTATGTAATATATCCTATATGGCAGCTTGACGCTCCTTGCCCTGGCTTAATCTAGACTTCGATCACCGATTTAAAAGGTTGAGCTAATAGACCTGCATGAGGAGAAGGAAGATAGGGAGTCTGCAACTGCCCACTCTGCCCTTCTACAGGCCTAAATGTCTGAGCCTAAATGATGAGGATACACATTCAACGCTTGACACTGCTTCACCTTCTCACTTTTCTCCTAAAAGTGAATTCAACAACTGTCTTAGTTTTGCAAATAGTGGTTGGAAAATAATATAAAATTAGTTTTGGTCATATCTTGAACTCTTAAGTTTCATGATCCTGCTTGAACTTCTCTCAAATTGCAGGCGTAATGAAATCATAAAGCTCGCAAAGAGTTTCATACGTCTTGCGCTTCTCTTTGATGTTTTTTTGCATCAATTTATTCTTGAAGTCTGGCAATCTCTTCCCAATTTCTTTCAATGTAGGCTCCTTCAATCTGTCATCCTTGAGGTTGAATCTATTCTGTAAGATTAAAAAAAAAAAAAAATCAAGTTATGCAAAATCTAATTTGTGTGTAATAAATTCAAATTGAACCACGTAAACTTGTAAAAGTACCTTGACGTCTTCCTACACAAGATCCTTAAGAGGTTGCTCATCAATATGCCAATTAGGATAGTTTACATGGATATGAATTTAAACCACACTCCCTATGTAATTGCCAAAATCCTTAGCAAATTACCCGATAGGCCTTCCTTGCTTGTCAAATTCAACTATTGTATCTTGCTTCTTCTTCAATTTCTTACAAGTTGTTGGCCTTCTTGTCCACTTCATTTTATTATTAGTCAGATCATCTGTTATACCTTAAGTGTCAGCTATCAAAAACGCTCACTAAGTCTCTACTTGCATACAAACACATGCATAAGTACATTAGTCTAACCAATGTATTCCAACGTAGTAGTGAATGTAAATAATAAGATACAAACTAAAAGTAATGACTATATATTTGCACAAACAAGAGAACTGGATATGCATTTATAAGGGAGAATTCTAATGTTCTTACACGATTATGCTACGGTCAATCCATAGGCTTTCTCCATTATCCGAACGCTTGGAATTTATCTCTATATTATATCCATTGTAGGACTATGTTGTATACCGATGGAGAAGGAGGGAGTTTTATCAAATTGACCATACTCATCTTCATCAACCACATCATCTATGTCACGTATATGTCTCTTACCTTGAAGAATGACTGACCACCTGGGCTCAACAGGATCAACAATGTAGAACACTTGCTTAACTTGTGATGCGAGTACGAAAGGGTGATCCTGACAGCCTAGGCAACCAAAATCTACCAGAGTGAGACCTAATACATCAACTTGAACACCCTGATAGTTTTCAACCCACTTATAGTGAAAAAGAGAAACCTTGAGAACTTTGTAATCAAATTCTCAAATTTCTTCAATTACACCATAATACGGCATTCTAGCTTCCAATGGCCTCCCATTGTTGGCTCCAGAATATTCTAATGAAAGTTCCACTACCATCACCCCACCATTTTGCATCATTCGTTCATTTTAGAATGTCTTAAATTTTCTTATTGTTAATGATTTTAGAGTTTTCAAGATGCTATGATATAGTACTCTACAAGAGCATCATATAGACATTAAAAACTCCTTGTTTTGACTTCATATGACATGATAAAGTTAAGTTGAAAAATAGGTCAACAAGAGACGAAATAATATATATATATATTGTCAATACATGGTTGCCAAGGGGCAACCATGTAGTGGAACAACAATACACCATGTGAGGAAAATGGGGGGAAAGATGGAAGCAAACTATAGGGTGATTTACTACTCTATAAAGTGTTTCCAAGTGGCAACAATGTATGGGATATCACCCACCATAAATATGAAGAGTTTTGCTCTTCTCATTGCACAAAAACCATCCTTTTCCTCTCCCTCTCTCTTCCTCCCAGGTCTATATATTATTTCTTAGTCCCTTCTGCGTTAGCATATGGCCACTTCAGTCCTATAACAATAAAATCCATTCTTTACCATGCAAGGGAAATAACACATTATTCTAAACAAGCAATAAATCCTCTTTATACACTATGAAAATTGAAGAAGCCTGATGAGCAAAACAATGAGGAAGCAAGGAAAGAAGTTAACCACACAAAGTAATCCTGATTAGGGATTTAATGTGATTGATCTTTACACCTTTTATATGTGTTAATTAAACATGTTTGTATAAATTATTTGAGAAATATACATGTGCTTGTAATCCATGATGATGATTATTTGATTTTAGAAAATTTATTTGAAGATGATAATGTTATTTTGCAAGGAAGTTTCTTGAATGTCAACTATTGTTCATGATCAAACATATGATGAGATAAGTTATGCTATGTGAAATAAGCTATCCAATTTAGCTCATGTTATCTATAGCAATTAAAGCATAAGTGCATTTTTCAAAAAAAGGAATTACGTCAAGACCTTTCCAATCAGTTTCAAAACAAAATTATGTTCGGTACATGAAATATTTAGTGCCAAGGCATTTCTTCAAGGTTGTGGAAGGCTACCAAAGTAGTCGATAATCAAACCTTCAGAATCAGTTATGGTTTTGTGAGGCAGCTAGGTGACCTATGATCAAAATTTATGCTATGTTATAACCAAACTAGTTACATTGAGTGCTTAGGGTAAGACAGTTCTATGATGTAATTCGGGCCTAGCCTCCTCTTTTTAAAAAAGAAAACTTACATGTGTAAAGATTTCTCACTGAATATTTTATATTCATTTTTCCATATTTTCCAATTTTTAGGTGCTTGGAAACTATATGAATTGAGCTCTCAGGAAGTCTCCGACACGGGTGTCTATATGTCAATGTTATCGAGCGAAGACCTATCAGGAGGGGCCACCTCATCACTGAGGCCTGTTGGCCATGACTAATGAAAATAATTGACAATAAAAGAATAATCAAATCGATGGACTAACATAAAACATGGACGAATTGGACATATGACATGAGCAAATAATGGAAAATAATGGACATTGAAACAGAACCTATGCAGGATCTTGGCTACATCTTGGATGGACACGCAAACCCAGTTGATGTAGACTTACTAAATGAATTAAGTCACCAACTTTAGCAGTTCTAAAATGAAAAATAATACACATTAATAGTAACTACACCTAAACCCTTACAATTAGGAGCAAGCAAGAGCAGCTAACGGCCAGGACGTTACAAATGGTATCAAAGCAGGTAACTCATGGCTAGCTCATTACAAATGGTATCAGAGCAATAAGGCAGTCCTCTAAATAACATGGCAAGCATTTGTCCTAAGGTTTCTTGAAGAGCTTTGTAAGTTGTGTTTATGTGAAATTTTATTATTAATTAAGGTCTTTTGTGTTTATCTTGAATGATAAATTATAGCACAATTTATGAATCATTATAAACTTGTTAACCTGTAATAATGAACTTAAGGCAAGCTGATAATAAACTCAGGGAAAGCAACTTAAAGAAAGAAATAATGTTAGAAAGTTAGTATATCATGTATTTAATAGCTACGTCAACACCTAGTACTATGAGGAAAAAAATAAATTGGAACTTTCTTGAATGAAATTATAAGGATAAAGCTTAGTATTTAACCTATTTTGATCTAGGGCAAGTAACATTTATTATGACAGTCTCAAATCCATTTATGTAACAGTAATGAAAGGAGGAAATTTTCATTGTAATATAATCCTCTTCAATAAAAAGTATCGATACTTGTGTTAGTATCGATAAAACAGAAAGTAATATAGCTAATTAAAGGTATTGATTGATAAAACAGAGAGTAAGATAACAAACTAAAAGTCTCAATACACCTTCCAGTACCGATAAAACAAGGAACAAGTGACAAATTAATAAGTACTGATACATCTATCAATATTGATACAACAGAGATTATTTTGGCAAATTAAAAATATCAATATTCTTCTAACTATCAATAAAACAGAAGGTTATGTTGGCAAACTGAAAGTATTGATATTCTTACAAGTACTGATAAAAATGGCAGAAAGACTCAACATCTTGGAAGAAAACTTATAAGGTATATGTGATATATTACTACTTGTATAGATAGACATTTTGAGAAACAAAATAAGGAAGAGGATGAAATTAGGACATCAAATTGCAAATATTCAGTCATGGTATGTTTCTAATAATGAGGGGTTTGAAGCTTCTTAATAAACTTCACCCGGGGTTGTGAATTGATTGCCGACACCATTAAATAAACTTTGACATCAATCCTTATAAATTTTGTCCCAATTCTCCGGAAGTGAAGAAAAATCTAATGCATATCTTTTTCATTTCTAGGAGCACTTGTATAACCTTTATCATCCATGTGTCTTCTTCTTAGTCTATTTCATTCACAAGTATACTCTAGGCACTAGATAATACGTGTGCTCTTCCGATCTTACTATAGCAGAAAAATCAAGGTTGACAATTCTCTCAATATATCCATTCAATAGTGTAATTTCCCATTAAAAGATTCTTTTTCTTATGTTTCTTGATATAGTTTCAGAAAGTAATGTTGGTCGTATATTCGAATCTTCCAAGAATTCTTTAATATAGCTCAATGAACTATATATTTAATATTGTTTACCAAAGAGTAATTGAGAATGTTTATTCTTTAGGTAATTTCAAACTCCAAAGTTACCAACATTGCTCTATCTTGAATAAAATGTATACCCAAGTATAGAAAATTCAGTCCAATTTTTTTTTCTAAAAAAAGAATCTTGATTGAAATCAAATTGTTGAAATGTCACTGGTAGCATATTTGAATCGTACTTTGTCAAAGAAATTACCAAAATAACATGACATAGGGTATGACTGCACGAGGGATAAAAATTTCATCAATTACTCACTTTCTTAACATGGAAAGATTTTCTATAAGCAACAAAGTTGCAAAAAGACCACTGTATAGCGAGAATAGAAGTAAAATTCTTAAATCATAAGGTAACGATACGGTTTTCGTAGAATGTATATTTTCACCTCTAGTCCTAAAACATCGAACGCTATCTTTCTATTTCTATTAAACTTGGATTTGTACATATTTATTATTTTGAATTCCGTATATTGTACCCTAAAGTCTAGCCCTACTACAAAATTTTTCCAATAAACGTGCTTTCTAAAATTATCACTAGCCTCCTTCATTGGCATAATAATAGCATAAAAGAATGCTTAATCCATGTGCTCATTTTAGTTTTCAGTTTTCAAAACTTACTCAAAAATAATCTATATATAAATTCAAATCTCATGTCCTTAAAGAAATGGCAATGGACAGAATGACTAGTAACCACTTTTTTTTCTTGTTGGTTAATTCACAAAACTGTTATTCGCCAATGGCACTAAGATGCTACAAAGTAGGACAATTGGTGTTCTCAACACATGAATCTTTATCTCCACCTCATTAGTTTTTCTTTATTTACCTTATTGCTCAAACTTGAAGTTTCACGTGGGCAATGCCTTTATCTTGTACTAAATAGCATTGTAAGATCTCATGTCACTTGGTTTGTTAATCCAATCTTGATATCTCAAGTTTTAGTATCTCAGCAAGTTTAATGTATATACCAAAAAAAATGGGGGAAGCATAAAGAGAGGAGAGTAGCAAGGAACGAATGATGGAAAAATATTTCTAGAGTTACGAAATTTTATTAGAATTAGTAACTTTGGGAAAATTTTATGCTATGTGCCTTCATTCAATAGAATTAAAGAATTTAAATTTGCCCATGTGTCTTAGAAGAATAATAACAGTCTCTAAATTTTGGTAAGGCATGTGGTATGTTCTTTAATTTCAAATAGATGATAATTTAGTCTATAAAGTTTGGAGAGTACTTTAGCTATGCAAGTTTGTAAATGTTTCTAATTCTCTCTAACTTTTAAATATCAAAGAATTTGGACACAAGATAGCTTAAAGGCCACTTTTGTAAGAGTATTTTAGTTCAAAGAATTTTGATTTAGCCTCTAGAATTGATGGCAACATCATAATGACTTACAAGTTTTTGGGAATCAACTTGTTTTTGTGTCAAACGTATGAAAACAATATAGAGGGCAATATCGACGGAAAAAAATTACATCCAATTAAAGATTATTTCGAAGATAAGATGGCATCAAACCGTCAAGTTGAGAGAAAATCATTTTGATTAGAATCTATAGAAGATGATGGCGTCACATGTATGAAGTAGATGTAATCTAAAGGCATCATTTCACGTGTTGATTTAGATAATGTTCATTTATGTTCAAAGCTTTGAATGTTAGGATATATCATTTTCACTCCCAAGACAGTTTGCTTATTGTGTGCGTTGAGATATTTATGGCCCTAGAATATTTTATGCATATGGTAAACCACGGTGTGACAGCTTTAAAACGCTTCTTTTATAAGATGTAACACGGATAATTCATAGTAATTTCGAGGACGAAATTATTTTAAGGGAATAGATTGTAACGACTCGCAAAATTCATCTGCTTGCATTATCACTCTTTTTATTATTGAGTAGAACTGGTAAATTATTTTAATGATTAAGTGATGAAAAGAGAATAAGTAAAAGTAAAAATGTTAATATTTGTAATAGACGACTTTAGTCGTTCGTTTTAGAATGCCTTAACTTTTCTTATTGTCAATGATTTTAGAGTTTTCAAGATGCTATGATATAGTACTCTACAAGAGCATCGTATAAACTTTAAGAACTCATTATTTTAATTTAGTTTGACATGTTGAAGTTAAGTTGAAAGATAGGTCAATAAGAGACTAGATAAAATATATATATATATAGTCAATACATGGTTGCCAAGTGGCAACCATGCAGTGGAACAACAATACACCATGTAGGAAAAAAAGGGAGGAAAGATGGAAGCAAACTAGAGGGTGATTTAGTACTCTCTGAAGTGTTACCAAATGGCAACAATGTATGGGACATCAGCCACTATAAATATGAAGAGTTTTGCTCTTCTCATTGCACAAAAACCAGCCCTTTCCTCTCCCTCTCTCTCCCTCCCAGTTCTACATATTATTTCTTAGTCCCTTGTGCTTTAGTATATGGTCACTTTAGTCCTGTAACGATAAAATCCATTCTTTACTGTATAAGCGAAATAATGCATAATTCTAAACAAGCAATAAATCCTCTTTATACACTATGAAAATTGAAGAAGCCTGATGAGCTAAACAATGAGGAAGCAAGGAAAGAATTTAACCACGCAAAGTAATCCCGATTCTCGATTTAATGTGAGTGATCTTTGCACCTTTTATATGTGCTAATTAAACATGCTTGTGTAAATTATTTGAGAAATATCCATGTGCTTGTAATCTATGATGATGACTATTTGATTTGAGAAAATTCATGTGAAGATGATAATGTTATTTTGCAAGGAAGTTTCTTGAATGTCAAGTATTGTTCATAATCAAACATATGATGAGATAAGTTTTGTTATGTGAGATAAGCTATGCGATTCAGTTGCATAGCAATTAAAGCACAGGTGCATTTTTCAGAAAAAAAGATTTACATCTAGACCTTCCCCATCAATTTCAAAATAGAATTGTGTTAAGTACATGAACTATTTAGTACCACGGCACTTCTTCAAGATTGTGGGAGGCTACCAAAGTAGTCGATAATTAAACCTTCAGAGTCAGTTATAGCTTTGTGAGGTACCTAGGTGACCTATGATCCCTCATATTATGTTATAACCGAACCAGTTATATTGAAAGCTCGGGGTAAGACAGATCTATGATGTAATTCGGGCCCAACCTTATGTTTTGAAAAAAGAAAACTTACATGTGTAAAGATTTCTCACTAAATATTCTATATTTATTCTTTTCCATGTTTTCCAAATTTTAGGTACTTGGGAACTATATGAATCGAGCTCTCCAGAAGTCTCTAGCATGGGTGTCTATATACCAATGTTATCGAGTTAAGACCTATGGGGAGTGGCCGCCTCATCACTACAACCTATTGGCCATGAGTAATGAAAATAATTGACAATAAAAGAATAATCAAATCGACGGACTAACATATGACATGGACAAATTGGGCACATGACGTGAACAAATAATGGAAAATAACGAACATTAAAACAGAACCTATGCAGGACCTTGGCTACATCTTGGATGGACACGCAAACCCAGTTGATATAGACTTATTAAATGAATCAAGTCACCAACATTAGCAATTCTAAAATGAGAAATAATACACATTAATGGTAACTACACCTAAACCCTTGCAAGAAGGAGCAAGCAAGAACAGCTCATGGCCAAGATGTTACTAGTGGTATCAAAGTAGGTAACTCATAGCCAGCTCATTACATCGACACCATCTAGGTAATCAGTACAAAATTCAATAGCCTTCTCAGTTGTATACCCTTAAATTATACTCCTTTCCAAGCAAGATCAGCTTCTCGCGTATCCTTTCAAAATACCTATGTATCTCTCAAATGGGTATATATACCTCAAGACCATTGGGCCACAAATCTTAATTTCTCTCACCAAATGAACAATTAAATGTACCATAATATCAAAAAATGATGGCGGAAAATACATTTCCAGCTGCCATAGAGTGATAACAACATCGGCCAGTAAAGCATCTAAAGCCTCAGGATCAAAGACCTTGCAACAAATTGAGTTGAAGAAGAAGCTAAACTAAGTTATGACATGTCTAAGATGTTTTGGCAATATACCTCGTATTGTAACTGGCAAAAAATATTGCATTGAAACATGACAATCGTGGGACTTCATACCAACCAATTTCAAGTCTTTCATTGGCATAAGCCTCTTAATGTTTGATGAATAGCCAGACGGAGCCTTAACAGCATTTGGGTACTCACAAAAGCTTTTCTTCTCTTGTTTAGACAAGGTATAAAATGCGGGGGCAAAAATGCACGCTTTCTGGACTCCTGAGGTGCTAACTGTTCTCGTATCCCCATTTCTACCATGTCTTTTTTAACTCTGACACCATCTCTTGTCTTTCCTAGAATATTCAACAATGTTCCAATGATAATATCATACATCTTTTTCTCCACATGTATTACATTGAGACAGTGCCTAACTTGTAAATGCTGCCAGTATAGTAAATCCCAGAATATAGAACGCTTCTTCCACAGACTCTTATGTGGAGGCTTCAAAGTTTTACCATACAGGACATTAATATTTTTAACCCTCTCATAAATATATTTTCTGGTTAACGGCATACAGGCAACTCGAGTCTCGATGTGCCCATTGAAAGCCTCTTTCTTCTTTCGATACGGGTGGTCAAGTGGAGAAAGATCTGATGAGTCCTGAACACATTGTTGTTGCAATTATTCAACCAAAGATCAATCATCTTATCTTTACAAATGGGCCAAGCTTTGGTGCCTTGGTCGTATGACCTAGCAAGTTACTATATGCTGAAAAGTCATTTATGGTGTAAAATATCATAGCACGTAGTGTGAAATGCACCCAGCTAGATGCATCAAACACTGACACACCTTTGTTCCACAACAACCCCAAATTGTCAACGAGTGGCGCGAGGTAGATTATCTATGCCATTTCTCGACTATTTAGCCCTCAAAATCAACAACGACAACATTATGCACTTCCGCTTTATACATAACCAAGGCGGAAGATTGTAACACACCAGGGAAACTGGCCTAGTGCTATGTCGACTACTTATATTACCGTGCGGATTCATTCCATCTGTGCATAGTCCAAGCATAAGATTCATATATTCGCCACCAAATTCAGGAAACATCCTATTTATATTCATCCACTGGGGAGAATAGGCTGGGCATCTAACTTTTTTCGTCTTCTTACCTCCCATCAGCATGCCACCACAGTTTCTTCGCATCCTTTTCATTCGCAAACAAGTGTTTGAATCTAGGTATTAGGGCAGATACCATAATATCTTTGCTGTGTGGCCTTTCTTATCTGCACGTTTATCGTGGCTGTCCTTTTTTCATACCTCGATGCACCACACTTCGGGCATGACACAATCAGTTGGACATTCATGTATCCGCTCAATCTCCATACCCAATGGGCACAATAATTTCTTTGCCCCGTTGGTTAAGCTAGGAAGCTCGTTATTCTCGAGAAGCATGTCTTTTAGAAGTTCCAATAACCCTGTGAAACTTCTTCCACTCTACCTATTCTTTTCTTTCAAGTTATACCATTTAAACACGGCAAATAACTTTGTAAACTTACTACATCCCAGAAACAAAAGGTTCTCGGAATCGAGGAACAAACTGTCAAAAATATGCGGAGCCTCAGTGAAATCATCTTGTATATCACGTAACATGTCATCAATCTGGTCATTTAGTACATCATCATTATCTTCTCTAGCCACATTAATCTCATCGCTGTTGTTTACTGTGTTCTCTTCCTAAGCACCCTTATTGTCACCAGTGCTCGTCCTAGTAAGTAAATCCACATCATGCCAAAACCACTTCCTATAACCTTCGTCAAAACTACGCCAAATCAAATGGTGCTTCACTTATATATAACTACGATACTTTCGCAGATTCTTACAATCGCGACATGGGCATACTATTAGTTCTTTCTGTTTCCTTTTTTGATTATCCTCGGCAAATTTTATAAATTCTTCAACCCCTTTCAAATATTTAGTGTGGTACGTCTCCCATACATCCAACTCTGATCCATATATATCTCACGACTTATTAATTAAAGGGCCAGGCTAAGATAGAGCTACTCATTCTTAATAGAGTTACCAACAATATTTGGTAATTACATATTCATCCTCATCGCACACTTAATTAAATTGGTTTCCAGCACTTCATCATAAAAATTTAACCTATCATTAATACTTGCTAATTGCATATATTAACTTGGATCACAAATTTAATAAAAATATTTACATTATTTGATTTTATTTATTTTACTCGTGCATCAATACTTCTCAGCCCATTTGCAATATTGAAATTTAATCAAAGAGCTATTACATTAATATTTGCCATATCACAATCATTTTACGCTTCTCTATTGACATCACAAATTTAATCAAATAATTTTTAGATTTTTTGATTTTTTTTACTTTACTTAAATTTCAACATTTATTAATTAATTATCTTTTCTTATTCCAATTTTACTTCGAACCAATAATATTAATCTCTATGTAAAATACTACAATAGTGTGAACAACTTTCAACAAAATATTTATGTAATTGAACATGCAGAGTGTAATTAACATTTCTAACTTATTGAATGAACAAATTCCATTTCCTCCAATCTCAGATTTCATAAATATCTACCTAAATCATATATACCATAACAATGTATAAATATATATTTAACAAACAAGCCCAACAAATTTTATATTCCTCCTATTAAACCCACAAAACACATCTTTACCGAATTTAACAAAAACCCTAAACATCATATATAATTTCTAAATCCAAAATAAAATCTCTCGCGCAAAATAAAACAAAGAAATGGATAAAAATTACTTTATAATTTCAAGATGTGGAGAAGCCCATCGTCGTTGCCCGTCGCCTGCTACCGCTACTACTGTTACCTGCTGCCGCCACTGTCTCTTTCCTGAAAATGCCAAAAAATAAGTTCTATGCTAGGAAATAAAGAACAAAATACTCAAGGAGAAGTTAATGCAATGAAATAACCAAAAAATTGAGTCTCAATGACTCGTCAACCACCGCGTCGTCCTCACCGTTGTCGCCGCTCACCGCTTTGTTAGAGATTTACTACATTAGAGTACTCCAAGGCCGCAATCTAGCTACCCGAATGCTTCAAATGTGTTTTAAGAGGTGAAATGTGGTACAGAGTAGTCGATATTCAAATTTAGGGTAGAAGGATGAATCTTGGTGCTACTGTGAAATGGGAATACTACGCGAAGGGGTGGGTTTATTTCAGAATAATAGGCGTCAGTGTCTCCAAAGGACCGACGCCTTGTCGTTAAAATTGTAAAGGGGTGTCGGTCTCTCTTTAATATATAAATTGGTGTTAGTAGCAGGCTGGCAACCGACGCCCATTGTCTAGGTGTAGATTAGGCATCGGTTCTTAGTAAAGAACCAGCACCTATAGTTTAACATTATTTTTAAAATTGTCACTGTGTATATTTTACGCGTCGTTTGTCCGAGAGACCTCATCATATTCCTTTTTTTCCCTCAATTCTTTAGTAGTGTCTGCATTTCTTTTTATTCCTGATGAAGAGGATCAAAACTAGGGCAGAGAAGTTCAAGTTCAAAAACACCAGCGAACTTACTGTGTTGCACACTCTCTTCAAAGGCTAAACCTTCAAAACAACTTGTGATTGTTCTTCGACGATGATGGCGCACAACGAAACAAAAGAGAAAGTATAAACTAAAATAAAAACTACTAAGAATAATTAAACAAGAATTTATTAAAAATAGAATTAATATTTGAAGTAATAGTATTTCAGCAAATAGTTTGCAAACGAAGTATTTATCAAAATAATTGGGTCAATGGAAGGGTAAGGCCTAATTTCCGTATGTTGGAAAATCAATTGACCCATGAATAGGGATGGCAATGGGTCAAGTTTGGGGCAGATTAGGGTCCACCCTACCCCGACTCGTGAAACCAATTTCCTACCTAGCCCCGTGACTTGCCAAAATTCGGGGTGGATCGGCTTGGGATTTTGACTTGTTTACTGACCTATTTAGATTTTGCTTTATTTTTCCTTTTTTTCTAATATTATTTATTTATTTTTAAATTTTTATTAATTTAAATAGGGTGGTCCAATTTGGGTCGACCTTGACCTGACCAAAGACCCAGTTTGCCCCGAGCCCGTCCCGCACCACCGACCCATGGGGGGAAAAAATTTTCCCCAGCTCAGATCGGGGTTCCACGGGTTCTCGGTTGGGTCAGTTTAAAGTGCCATCTCTGCTGATGAGCAGCCGGGAAGCACAAAGCAGAAGGCATTTCTTCTCTGACCTCCCAGCGCGTTGAACCCGCTAAAATTCAATACCAAATGTCAAAATTACCCCAAAACTCAATCCTAAACAAGTTTTAGACTTTAGTTCTCCACTTCTTAACCAATTTCTAAAATCCCATCTTGGATTGGTTTCAATTTAGTTTCAAAATTTTAGAAATTAGAGCTAGTAGAGGCATTGGAAAGCTCTATGATGAAGATAAAAATAAAAGATAATATCCGGATCAAAGTCAATTTTTAAAATGTTGGGAATTAATGTAAATTCCTCGATTACGCCTGCAGGACCGTTATTCAAAGAATTTAATTGAGACAAGAAAAATAAAAGACGAAGACGAATTTAACGGACTGTCAAAGTTTTCCACTATATGATTAAAGTCGCTACATCCATACAGAATTTTCACTCACCAAAACCCATCTCCCAAATATTACAAGAAAAATATAACAAGCTTTATCGCATCTACCAATTTCTACCCTTTGCCCAACTATCAAACAACACAAGAAATCTCAATACGCTAGGCTACTATTTTTCTTGTAATACTTGGGGGACGGGTCTTGGCAAGTGAAAATTCTATATGGTTGTAGCGACTTTAATCATATAGTGGAAAGCTTTGACAGTCCGTTAAATTCATCTTCGTCTTTTATTTTTCTTATCTCAATTAAATTCCTTGAACAACAGTCATGTGGACGTAATCGGGGAATTTACATTAATTCCCAACACCTACAATATTTTTGTAGAGAATTAATTCTCTGTGGTTTGGCTCTTGTGTCTGGTTTTTGGGAGATTTCGTAGCGGCTCCTACTCGTCGATGCAATTGAAGACTTGGAAGCATTCAGGAGAAGATACAGTTCTTACCAATTATTCGTGGGATTAATTGCATGTCAAAGGTATATATTTCAGTGCAATCTCTTTAGGAAATTAATCATTCTTATATTAAATTAAACACCAAGATCAATCCTGTTTTAAAAGAAAATAATTTTTGAAATTATTGCTGTTCTTTTTCTTGTTTCCAACACACACGACATTATTCAAGGCTAAAGAGTTTAGAGAAGCATGACATGTATGTATGATAGAAAGAGTAGTATTATTTCCAATAATAATGCCATAATTGCCTTTGTAAGGGGAGTGAAGAGAAAGATTGTTTAAATCAATCATGACATGATGAGAGGCACCGAGTGGCATGAGAATTGAGACACACTATTGGAATTAGGAAAGAGAAATGGATGATAAGTGGTGTTGAAAGCACTTGGTAGAGAGGAAAATTGAGAGTAAGATGGTTGTAAATGCTATGCAAATATGGAATAAATGAAATATTGCTGGAAAGGTAAGGGGATGAGATAAGGTTGATTTTAGGTAGAAAATTTTCCAAAAATAGCCATATAATTGTATGAGGAGCACGCCTTGGCTGTGTAGTGATTTTAGGTTGAAAATTTTCTAAAAATAGTCATATACCTGTATAAGGAGCACACCTTGGCTGGTGGCCTTGAACATTGTAAAGTTGACAGAAACCACGACAGGGACGTGGTAACTTTTTTTGATTCTGTTTGTTGGATCGATTATTTTAGTATTGGTATTGTTTAGATGGTGGTTTGTTGGATGATGGGGACGTGAAAGAAGTGATGGGAGGGTTTGAAGAGGTTGTTTCTTGATTAATATATGATTTGAAATTTTGGAGTCTTCATGTAGTTCTTCAAAAGAAATTGGCGTGCTTTGAGCTCAAACAGCTAAGGCAATGTCTTTTTATTCTGGTGGAAAGTTTTCAAGAATCTTAATAACTAAATCTTTAGAGTTAATCAGAGCATTAATTAAAGCCAACTCATCTGCTAGGCTTTTTACTTGCTGCACATGTTTGGTGATAGTGTGAGATCTTTTGGCTAGTTGAGCCAACTGACTCTATAGTTGTGTAATTCTGCCATGCAAGGTTTTTCATCGGTGGTTACACGAGTTTCCAAGGCTTGGCGTGAGGTACTGGAAGAGACAACAAAAGATATAATAATACTCGATGAGTGGGAGTCAATAATGGCATTTAAGTATGAGTTGATCTTGTCGAACCATATGGTATAGTGAGGGTTGCAACATTAATGCCATTCTCTTTGATAATAGAAGCATGACAAGGCTTGTTTCCATCAATGAATTTTAAAGGTTGTATTATACAAGAAGAGTATTGAATTGAATCTTCCAAGACAAGTAATTTGTGGACATGAGTTGAGAGAGATATGTGCTACGACATTAATGGAGATTATAGGAGAGAAGGTAGGTTGGGTTGTGGTGGAGTGTTTTGATCTGTGGTGGAGGTTACGGTTGCAGCCGTTGTTTTGGTTGTGTTATTGTCGGCCATGGTTGGATTTGTACGCTCTGATACTATATACGAGTTTAGGGTACAAAGGAATTTGAAAGAAGGCTAACACGCCAACTCTATTACTCATGCAAATAGTGTGTTATTATAGGACTCCTACATTATTTACAAGGCTAATCTATACAAAGTTGATTATAACTATTTTGATACAACTCGTCTTCTAAGGAAATAACTAGATCCTTCACTCGTGTGATGTATGGGTAGAGATTTAGTGAAAAGATCATACATCAAAAGTAGTTTAATAGTGCTGTAGATACTTGATGACATAAAAAAATATGTATAAAAACTATAGCATGCATGAATGTAATGTGGATTGTACGATAGCAAATGGTAGTATGTAATAGCAAACTAGCACAAATAAATGAGCAAACATGTGTGCTTATTATGTACAATTAAGAAACGCAATTAAAATACACTTCATTGATAACTATATGCACCACAAAATTCAAATATGGGGTTGCAAAAATAAATAAATAAACTAAGAAATTGAGAACAAAATTTAGTCCACTATGGAAATTGCCATCTGATGACTCGGTTATACAATGTTTTGACACATACAAATGTAACATGATCAAAGGAATGAATATTGTCACTTTCTACTATTTGAAGACATTTAGTGTCAATTATTTTTGAAAATTTTAGGTTTCACCACACGAGTGCAAATGTAAGAAAATTGGTCATTTTTCATAACACAAACCTCCAAATAGGCAACCATAACGGCAATGTTCTTGGGCTTATTCGGCTCCAATGGAGGCAACTTCTTAACGGTACCAATCAGCTATCATTTAGCCCACTCATTCAATATATTCTGAAATTCGTAAGTGAAAAGTTAATGTAATTACCATCTCAGTTGGACATGGCCAAGTCTATTCTCATCATTGCTCCATCATCTAGGTCGAACATGGCCAAGCCTATTCTCATCATTGCTCTATCATCGAGTTCCATATGCGTAGAATCCTTGAGGATTTGAAGGGCCCATTTGGTGTCATTCACATATCATGTAGATAGCGATAAGACCAATAAACATGAAGTAGAATAGGTAAGCTATATAATGATGAAGAAGCTGCTCCATATCAAAACAATAGGATTTCACATATAAAAGCCTCTTAAAGCTAGGAACTGAATACAAAAGCTTGAGGTACTTTGTGCAAATATTTTCTCTGGCTAATAAAAATAAAAAACAATATTCAATAGTAAAATTTGAAGCACATTATATGTCTTTTTTCCCAGTACAAGTACCTAGCTCTTGTATCTAGATCTACTTATAGTATAAATCAAAGTACAAAATATGTATGTAAATATAACACCAAAAAATTATATCCTGTTAATGCATATCGAAGATACTAAGAAAATAGCCAAGTACAACCAATCCATCAAAAATAGCCATGTTTTAGGTTCATGTAAACTTATGTTAATACACGACGCTCTTCCGATCTCTTGAAAGCTTTATATAATATAACCACATTTACTAATAGTATTCAATATTTATAACACAAAGCCGTTGGAGTCTATCAACATTGTATAGAAGTTTTTCTCAAGTCCACAAAATATTAAAGTATTCCCGGTTACATTTTGAAACATATAGAAGCAAACTCCTTTGTCGTATTCCATTACCCATCTTACAAGCAAACATTTTCTTCTCTATCTGTTTCACGACATCTGAAAAAGTCTATTGCTATATATATGCATATAATATCATCTACGAGCTAAGTAGTTATAGCTAAAATTATTCTTCTTAAAATTATGAAAACATTGTCACCAGAATGGAACTTCTCGTAAAATTAGTTTACCTAAAATTATAAAAGCAAATGTTGACAACAATGACTGCTTGTAACAGTCTATCCTGCCCAATTAATTGTGTTTGGGGGGATGGGTATGAGGCAAATAATGCTTCCCCATGACGGGTATAAGGTAAAGATGACACATCCCACTATTATATTTATTTAGATAAGTTCTAAAAATAATTGTTATCTCAATGTCAGTTTTAAACTCAATTAATAATAATAATCTATATATATATATATATAAATTAAGTCTGCGGTACCTTTGTGCCACAATTTTTCCGCCAAAGATTCGGTTAATAAGGTCTTTTTTGACATCTTGTTTCCTTTTGCGGTAACTCATGTGGTATTTCAGATTTTTCTATATTGTTAATTAATATAGATAACAAATTAATAATTATGAAATTTAAAATTGGAAATAGAATATTACTTGATAGCTATCGACTTAGTAATTTATGCAATATATAGATAAGACAATTAATTTCAAAAAGGGATTAGGTGTACCTAAAGATTTGAGTGGAAGACCATATATTTTGAGGTTACCTTGGTTATTGATAACATTTATTTCTTTCATAACATTTGAGTCTTTTCGCCTATCTACTAAAGTACTTTTTTTTTAATCAATTCAGGAAATCCTAAATGCTGTATGCTAATAAAAAATGATAATCAAATTAAAATATGCACAATTCAAAGATGTCTAAGATTGCTTTATGATAAACTTTTCAGGCCTAATACTTTGTTTAATTATTCTATTTTATTTTTTTTCAGCCTCATTATATATAAATTAATTCTAATTAAATTTTTGAGTGTTTCTTATTGCAGCTTCAAATTTATAATTAAATATATTATAAGGTAAACTTTTATATGACTTAAAGGGGTCAACGCTGTGAATGATTGACCATTAATTTGTTTATTTAAATTAAATTTATTTATAGTAAGCTAAGTACCACTATTAAATTTCCTGAAGTATTTTATGGCACATATAAATATAAAGCCTTTGCTGTGTTTCGATATGTATTTTATGATAATGTTTGTAATGATATATGTAACGTAGATTGGGATTTTAATTTCATTCGCTTATTTGATAAGTGCTTCCAAATCTTATTTTGCTTCTAATAGATGATAGAATTTAATGAATTGACACATGTTGTAGGAAGTGTTATTGGGTCAAGAAATGAAAATGGAGGTCATTAGTTAAGTTCATTATAGCATAGATATACGGAAATGAATAGATTGATGAGTAAAATGTGATTGGATATATAGGATGAATATAAGAGCAAAGAATATAGAATGATGAGTAAAATGTGGTAGGATTGGAAGCTAATAACTGCATGTCAGATACTTGGTCGTGGTGGACTCCTTGGCATCCTTATAAATAGAATAATCAAATTTTTGTATATTTTGTAGTTTTAGTAGTTTAGAATTTCTTTTACTTTCTTCATTATGGTTTGTATTTTGAATAATTATTACGAGTTTTGCAGTTACTTTAAATATATTAGCTTTGGTCGTATATATAGTTTTAATTTTTTTTGTTGTATTATAAATATAATGGAATTGCAATTTCTCAATGATGTATATTAAATGAATAGATTCTCCATATTCGACTTTATGATTTAGTTTATTTTTTATCTCTGTATCTTCATTTTTATTTTTGTTTTTTCCACAATGTAAAAAAATCTTATATTAATTCATATATTAATTAATAAAATAATATGAACAAATGAGTTTTGAAATTTTAAATGAAGGGTTCATGTAGATCTAATCTTTACACCTAGCATCTATTAGAATTTGAGTTGTAGAATTGTGGTTCTCTAGACTCTAGTTAGGATGTATCCTGCCTAGATATGTTTTACTGGTGTAAAGTGTAACGCGACGTAGATGTGTCTAGCTCGGGTATGAATGTGGAATTTAAATAACACCAGAATGATTACGCAAAAACCCAACTAGGAAGAACTGTGGGCACCCTTGCCACAGGACAAATAAATCCACTAATTAAGCTCCTAGAGATTTCTCGAACTCATCTTAGGATGACCTAACCTCCTAAGCTACTTGTACCTCCGTGGATATGTCCCTCGCACCAATGTGATCGCCTTCCACATACTCGAAGGGCATGCCAAACACAAACACGGTTTAAACTTGAAGTTCAGATTGCAAGACAGAGTTCCACGGTATAAGGTAGTGTTTTGTGTCTTCTTTGCGGTCGAGCTTTGAATAAAATCTGCGCAAAGGCTATATGCTCAACTCGTTACAACTTGACCTACAAAAAGACAATACATATATATAGGCAAGAGTTCAGTTTCTTGTGTAAGTCAAGAACCCACTTACCATATACATCTAGTAGAAAATAGATTAAGGAAAGTTAGAAACACAATATACCATAAACTTAAACTTTCCTAATTCTAGTTGGACTCTACATACGCCTAAATAAGACTTTTAGTTAAATATGGTAAGCCTAATTCAACTAGGAAACATACGGATCTTGCATGTATAGAATTCTTGTGTCTTAAGATAAGTACACACGCCACAACTTATCTTTCGGCTCAAAGACAACTAAATTTTCATGCTAAAAATAATATCACACGATAAAACAAGTCATGCAAAAATTGCGACAATGTAAAAACATGTTTGACACTTAACTAAAAATTGGAAATGCCAATATGTGAGAATTTTCATACTGACAACCTCTCCCTTTGGCTTTTATAATTTTTCAAAATCCGTAATAGCACAAAGTATCAAAAATATTTCCTAAGGGGTTTAAAATGTATAAACAGTAAACGCTCACCTTTAGTAATAAAACTCTCCCTAAAAATGTCACTGGAGCACAAAACACAAACTCAAATAAGTTAAACATATAAATCAGAGTTTAAAGTGCAAAAGTACTTCTGAGTTAAGTTATGTCCTGATCAATGTCCTGATCAAATCAGCATTCTCAACACGAGACATATCCTGATCATCTATCAGAGCTACTATATCTTCTCTCCCTTTTGACTAAAGAGAAAAGTCAAATGTATCCTACAGAAAATGTCAGTAAAACCAGAGCTAAAGATGTAAACCCATGTCAAAGCTGAAAACAATATTTCCTGCATCAAAAGGAAGTATCAAGCATAGGGAATTTGTAGTCCAAAACATGAAAAATATAAAAACTGAAAATAAAAATGATAGAAATTTAAATGATTGTTTCAAAAATATAGGAATGCTTTTGAGAATTTTTTCATCCTTCCTTTAGTATCTTGGCAGGCTTTCCATCTTCTTTCTTGATCTTCTATGCTTTCTTTTTTTGCTTCTCCTGGCTTTCATCCTTTTCAGCTGCTCTCTTTTTCTTTTCCTTGGTGTGGCAGTATGGGATGTATCTGGCTTGCGTGCTGCAGCTGGATCTGCTGTATCATGCTGCTGTTTGATGGTCTACTGCTTTCAGATATGCCTTCAAAAAGACTTCAATGTCTTCATCTATATAGACAAAAGTTTGTCCATTTAAAAGCAAACAATGAACCATCAAACCACACAAAGGGTTAAAAACAGTTAAAACATCATTATAAGATTGCTGAAAGGTCTAAATTGATTTCTGAATCCCGTTAATTCAGCTTCCAGTCTGGATATAAGCTGTTTCAGTTCCTTTGTGTTCTATTCTGCTGATGCTGTAGAAGCAACAGATTATGCTGCAGGTTTAAACATTTTAAGCACAATGATCCCTTCTAAGCAGAGCAATAGGCAATGACCAACTGTCCCCTGACATCTCCTCAACTCCCAAATCCTTTAAATATTTAGAAATAATCCATATGAAGGGAAGTTTGTATGTCTTAGAATGCCTAGGTCCACTGCCAGATATACAACTCTTAATCACATCGTATACATACTGCCCCTAGTCAATAGGTTTCTTAGTCCCCAGCTAAGATAGAAGAAATGCTCTCATTCTGTTCATTTTGGTCTTGTGTGTGAGTGGGTCCAAATTAGTCATCACAAATTTATGTAATAGTTTGTATCTCAAAGACATTGTGCTCCCTGAAATCTGATCCTAGCTGACCAATTTGTTCCAAGTAATTCCTGGGCTATCTCATTGTTGGATATATTCTACTCAATTTGTTCAGAAATCCTGAACTGCCTAGCCCCTATCCAGCTTCTCATACTAGCTGGAGTAAATCTCACCATTCTCCCCCTCACTTAAATCTTCGATGTGAATGAGCACTTAGAATCACAAAGATTTTTAGGGATACTAGCCAAGAATTCTCTTACTAATTTCTTATTAGCCTTGCCTCTACAGTTAAACAATTTTTCAATTTTGAAAAATTTCAACAACTCCCCCAGACCAAACTCCTCAAAATCAGACAACATAATTCTCTGTTCATACTGAAATTTTCTAAAAGTCACATACTTCTTAAACAACTTTGTAGTTTTAGAATCATGGAAACGGAAATTATAAGGAATGAAAGAACCCTGTGCAGTACGGATCTCAGTGCGCTTGAAGTGTTTTGGGTCATCAGGATGCATTCTAATCTCATCTGAGCCTTTTGCTGAAGAATCTTCCCTAATTACATCCTGGTCTGGTAAATCTTCCTCTGATTCTGATGATGATTTAGAACGAGTCCTCTTCTTTAGACTCCCAATCTTGACACTAGTTGATCTCTGTCTGGTTGGAATTTTTCTGACTGTGATCTCAACTTTCTTTTTCCCCTTTTTGATGTCATCCCTCTTCTTTTTTTCTTTCTTTGAAAATTTTTCCAACTTTATCTATAGTAGAAAATTTCTCTGATTTTTCTTCTTCATCCTCAGCCTCATACTCACTTTCAAATTTGTCGTTCAACTTCTTCGATTTTTGTTCTTTGTCAGGAGCAGATATATCCTCCTCCGATCCTTCTGACGATGACTTGTCAGATTTTTCTCCTTCAGATTCCTCCTCAGTATAATACGAAGAGGGTTTATCCTTATCTGTCATCTCCTTCTCTGGAGATTTTTACTGTTCTTCCTCAACTGACTGATTCTGAACTTGATCTGTATCTCTGGCCTTGTTATTGTCCCCTGAATCGTTAGGGTTCAGATGTTCCCTAGCGATTGATTGCAAAATATCTTGAAGATTTGGGGCTTCTAGAAGAACCTCTTCCTACTGCACAATGGGAGCAGAAATTTGAGGATTTTCCTATTGTGCAGCCTCTGGTAGCGGTGCTTCTTGTTCAACATGCGATTGTATCGGCAGAAATTAATTTTCCTGTTGCGGTTGTGGTTCTCCTTCGGCTGGTGGATTTTGGGCTTCCCCTTCGAATAAAACCATTGCCCAAAGCATATCAACTCTATAAGAGACTTCCACTGCTTGTGGAATCTCATCTTGTGGTTGCGCAGGAGGATGGATTTGCACTGGTTCCACCATCGGCATGGTGATCTCTGATGGGCCTTCATCTGTTCTCATGCTTCGCGTAATCCGACTGCCGTGACCAGCTCCTCATCTCTCCCCGCCTCTTGCACTTGTTCTGGCAGTTGATTTTCCAGCCATAGTTTCTGTGAAAGAAAGTTTTGAGAAGAAAAACACAAAGAAACTAGGAAAGATTTGGAGAATAGAGAGCAGTAAAATTGTGAGAATGAAAGAGTTTCAGTTAGGGTTAAGGAAAAAGGGGGAAGTTATGAATATTAGAGGGAAAATAAAAAGTCTCTGGCATTGGTTTTCAAAATATGCCTGTTAGAGATTTAAAAATTTGTACGAGCGGTTTACGTGTAATTGCCACAAATGGAAGCTCAACCAGATGTATACTGCTTGACCCATCAACTAAAATATGAGATGCATCTGGGCTAGATTCATACAGGCAAACATATGCAAATATGATGAGCCAACATTAATTAAATTAACAGTACTGAATACTTCCTAAAATACATTTTGAAATTCACAACATGAAATATTCAACCAACTGAACTGTTCTCAATGGAAATAATTTATTTTTGAATGGAATTTCTTTTTGAATTAATCTTTTATAGTCAATCCACGTTCTACGTTGCACTTTGTAAGGACATGACTCATTGAGACTTATGAGTGATGCACAAGAAGAACGATCATCATATGAACAACTCTTATAAAAAAAATAAAACTTTTAATTCCTAGGCTTGCTCGACTTGTTTTATAATTTTGAGCACTGTCCTCTGAGGGTAAAGGTAGCTGCACGCACTCAAAGACTTAGTTGGCTGGTAGCTTTTGCCTTTATTGACTCTGCTCCTTAGACATTATTAGTCGTATGGAGTGTCAAAGAGTGTAGATACTGACTATAGGTCTATATCAAAATTATGACTCTCAATCAGAATACCTCTTGTAGTGCAAAGCAGTCACGACGTATTCCAACTTTTTTAAGCAGTTTATCTTTATGGAATTAGGAGAACAAATTTTGACTGATCTCTTCAAGATGCGTCCTCCTCTGAGTATCTCAGTGATATCTTGTATATATACAAAGTGATTTGATCATGAATGACACATAAATTACATAACTAAATGAAAAATGCAAATAAAAACTTTCTGTTTTTCTAAGATTTTATCCCTTTTTATTTTTTATATTTACAATGCAATGCAATTTTTCTTTTTATAATGTTGAGCCTATTTAGGCTGTATGCAAATGTCAATCTATTTTCTTAGGCCTTCAAACCTAGATGCATCCAATGCTTTAATCTGCAAGCTGATATTCTGTCTGAATATACTCCAAGGTAATCATTTTTTGTTTAACCAACTCTCTTATGAAATGATGTCTTATATCACTATGCTTAGTTCCAGAGTGTTGAACGGGATTTTTGGAAATGTTTATAGCACTTGTGTTACAACAGAAAATAGTGGCATGATCTTGGGAAATTTCATAGTCCTCCGACATCTATTTCATCCATAGAAGCTGTGTACAACAACTTTCTGTAGCCATGTATTCTTCTTCTGCTGTGGAGAGTGAGATGAAATTTTGCTTTTTGCTCATCCAGGCAACTAAGTTGTTTCCCATGTAGAAACATCCTCTTAAAGTACTCTTTCTGTTATCAACATTCCTAGCCAAATCTATATCTGAGTATTCCGCAAGATTAGCATTGGTATCCTTAGAAAACCATATGCTATACTCTGTTGTTCTACTGACATATTTGATAATCCTTTTGAACGCAGCCAAATGCGTCTCTCTCAGCTTCGATTGATATCTAGCACACTCATCTACGCTGAAGGATATGTCTGGCCTACTTGTTGTCAGATAGAGTAAACTCTCAATCATGCTACGATATAAAGTAGGATCAATCTCTTTTGCCTGATCATCCTTTGACAATTTCAAATTGGTAGCCATTGGAGTTCTCATCGGTTTAGATTCTTTCAAGCCAAACTTCTTTACCAGATTTCTAGTATACTTTGTCTGAGAGATCAAGATGTCAGATGTGTCCTGCTTAACCTGTAATCCCAGGAAGAATGAAAGTTCACCAACCATACTCATCTCAAATTCTGTTTGCATTGTCTTGACAAATTCCTTTGTCTTGGCTTCTGATGTAGATCCAAATACAATGTCATCCACATACATAAGTTTGAGCAACAATGATTCCTTTCTTCAATGGCTTGATAAATAAAGTCTTATCAGTACCTCCTCTATTGTAGCCTTGTTCAAGAAGAAAGGTGGTGAGTCTTTCATATCAAGCGCTGGGAGTTTGCTTCGAACCATACAATACTTTCCTCAACCTGTACACATGTTCATGATACTGTGGATCAGTGAATCCTGGTGGTTTCTCAACATAAGCTTCCTCATTCAGAATGCCATTAAGAAATGCACTATTCACATCCATCTGATATAGCTTGAAATCAACATGACATGCTACTATAAGTGGTATTCTGATTGACTCAAGTCTGGTTACTAGTGCAAATGTCTCATCAAAGTCTATCCCTTCCATCTAGATATGACCTTGAGCCACAAGCTTTGCTTTGTTCTTGATAATCTTACCTTGTTCATCAGACTTGTTTTTAAAGATCCACTTTGTTCCAATAACATTGCCATTAGAGGGTCTTGGTACTAGTTTCCAAACTTGATTTCAAATTGATTCAATTCCTCTTGCATTGCTTGAACCCAATTGTCATCTTGCAAAGCTTCTTTTATATTTTTAGGTTTAATCATAGAAATGTAGCACATGTGACCAAATTTTTGTTGAAATCTTTTTCTGGTCACCATCCCTTCCTTTCTGGATAGGATGTTGTCAACTGGATGTGCTTTCTAGATTCTGGTAGAAGGTTGTCGTCTTGATTCTGGTTCTGGTTCAAGTTCTGATTCAAATTTAGATTCTGCAATTTGATCATTTTGACCTTGGTGGGATGTATCTCGCTCAAGTTCTGCTTGTCCTGATGCGGTTGACTGAGGTTGGACGTGTCTTACTTCAATTCTGTCAGTCTGATTATGTACTGAGATGACTTCCTGATTTTCAATTTCCGGTTCCTAGAATAAACGGAGTAGTCAGTCAGCAGTATCATCAACTTTAACATTTATAGACTCAACAATATTCTGAGTTCTCATATTATAAATTCTGTAAGCTCTAGAATTTTCAGAATAACCAACAATGACTCCTTCATCAGATTTGGCATCAAATTTTCCTAGATAATCCTTATCATTCAAAATATAGCACTTACTACCAAAAACATGAAAAACGCTCAATCTAGGTTTTTTGCCTTTCCAAATTTCATACGGAGTCTGATTAGTTCCAGGTCTAAGTGTCACCCTATGGATGATGTAACATGCAGTGTTGATTGCTTCAGCCCATAACTTAGCAGATAATTTCTTACTATTAAGTATCACTCTAGCCATCTCCTACAAGTTTCTGTTTTTTCTTTCAACTATAGCATTTTGTTCAGGGGTTCTAGGTACAGAAAATTCATGCATGACACCATACTTTTCACAAAAGTAAAAAAAAAAAAAAAACTAGAATTGCCAAAAAATTTTTCCATGATCACTTCTGATTCTCTTGATGGTAACACATTCATCTAATTTTTCATTGGAGAGTTTATCAACCAAAACATAAAATGTGTCAAATATATCAGATTTTTCTCTAATAAAATTAACTCATATATATCTAGAGAAATCATCAACACAGATATAAATGTACCTTTTTCCACCTATGATTTCAGTTGTGATAGGACCCATAAGATCATATGAATAAGTTCAAGCATACTTGAGGTGGATAAGTGCTGGCCTGCCTTGTGTGAATTTCTGGTTTGCTTACCTTTTTGGCATAGTTCACACATAGTTTCAGAAATCAATTTTAATTCTAGAATGCCTTTAACAGCTCCACTCTTGGTCAATTTAAGTAGACTTTGATAGTTCATGTGACCTAATCTCTTGTGCCAAAGCTCTGTAAGGTTAGTACTAGCAACTTTGCAAGTCAATTTTGGATTTAAAATATAGCACTTGCCACTAGACCTAACACATTTAAGTAAAGTTTGTCCAAGCAAATTTGTATCTGGATCAAGATCAAAAACTTTACATTCAGTTTTGGAAAATCTCACTCTAAGATTGTCATCACACAGTTAACCAATACTCAAAAGATTTAGTTTTAAACCAGTAACAAATAGATATCTTTTAGAGTGGGTAAGCCTTCAATGCAAATATTTCCAGATCTTTCAATGTGACCTTATTGTCCATTTCCAAATGTAGCTAAACCTATTTCACCTTTCTGGAAATTAGACAGCAATTCCAAGTTACCTGTCATATGCCTAGAACATCCACTATCAAAATACCAAGTGTTAGGGATTAAAACACTTAAGAAAGTTTTACAACATAACTCTTGTAATCACCCTTTTTCACCTAAACCTATTTCACCTTACCTTTTGTTTTAGGTGTTTTGACTTTGTGTGTGTTGATCAACTTAATGTATTTTTTACAGTTAAAGACATCATGACCAAATTCACCACAAAAGTTATACTCAACTTGTCTGACCTAACCATACACATTTGCGTTCTGAATAGGTCTGACGGTTGCAGGTTGTTTTCTAGTATTCTGTTGCTGCTGTTTTGGTGGACTCTTCTGGATAGTTCTGCTCGAAGAGGGTCCAGACGTATCCTGCTTGGGTCCAGCATTCTATTTTTGTCCTGCAGGTTCTTTTTGGAAGTTTTCCCCTGATCCTTTTACAAATACTGTCTGCTGGATAGTTTTACCTTTTCCTTCGTATCCTAGTCCAGATGTGTCCATTGAAGGTCTTCCGTACTTCAGGACTTCGTTTACCTAGCAGCTCCAATTGTCAACCGTTTGATTTTTTCATTGGCATGCTCCAGATCAGTTGTAAGCTCTTTGATCTGTTCTTCTTTTTGTTCAACGGATTTTTACAGATCTCTCTTTTCATCATCAAAGAATTCCATCATGACTTGGAGCATGTCATATTTATCTTGTTCTGCAACAAGTTGACTCTATAGTATTGCACAGTTTGGACAAGATTTATCCTAACTAGAAGATGATTTTTCAGTGTTAGCAGTGAGGCAGTTCGTTGAACTAAACTGCGGCTGGACATGTGCTGTCAGTATCGTAATCTGTTCTTCTAATGAAGTATCAGATGCTGAGCCAGACGTGTCCTCCTCATCTTCACTCCAAGAAACTTTCATGGCCTTTTTATCTTTCTTCCACTTCCTTTGAGCTTTTGGACATTCTTCTACAATGTGGCCATACCCTTCACAGTCTCTACACTTTATCTTGCTCGAAAATTGAGCTTTTGGGAAGTTGTTACCTTTTAAATTTCCTGTAGTTTGATTTCTTCTGTTGATATGGCCGTTGCCCTTCATCTCGATTCTATTTCTTCATCTGGAAAGATCTTTGAGGTTTGTATTGATTATTGACTCTCCCAACTTTTTATTGCTTGGTTTTCAAGACCTTTTTAAATTTCTTGGTAAAGAGTGTCATGTTTTCTTCCTTATCAGATTCTTCCTCACTTTCAGAATCCTCCACCTTGCTTTTGAAAGCAATTCTGGATTTCTTTTTCTTTTTCCTTTTGGATATATTTAGCTCGTATGTTAACAAGGACCCCACAAGCTCATTCACACACATTTCGTCCAAATTCTTACTTTTTTCAATGGCCATGACCTTCATCTAGAACTTGTCTGGAAGAGATCATAGACTTCTTGACTATCTTCTGATTAGAATACATCTTGCCTAGAGCTTGTGCCTAATTGGTAATCTCATGCAACCGCACATAGTATCCCAGAATTCCTCATTGTCCTTCATTGTGATTTGCTCAAACTCAAGAATGAGCAATTAGAGCCTCGAGTCTTGACTGCATTGGTTCCTTCATTAGCAATTTGAAGAATGTCCCATGTTTCTTTAGCAGTCCTACAATTTGTAACAAACTTAAACTGACTTTGATCTATAAAGGAAAAAATTGCATTTAAAGCTTTAGAATTCTATCCACATGTAGTATTTTTTTCAGCAGTATATTGAGTTTCAAGCTTAACAGTAATGGCACCATCTTGAGCTGTGACTGTGGGTGTTGTGTAACTAGTATGAATAGATGTCCAAGCCTTATTATCAATTGACTGAATATAAATTTGCATGCAAACTTTTCAATATGCATAGTTAGACCCATCTAGAATATGTGGTTTAACAGAAGATTTATCCATGTCTAGATGAACCTGATCTCACTAATAACTTAAGTGAACCCGCTCTAATACCAACTGTAGAATTGTGGTTATCTAGACTCTAGTCAGGATGCATCCTGCTTAGATATGTTTTACTGGTGTAAACTGTAACGCGACCTAGATATGTCTAACTTGAGTATTAATGTGAAATTTAAATAACACCAGAATGATTATGTAGAAACCCAACTGGGAAAAACTGTGGGTACCCTTGCCACGGGACAAACAAATCCACTAATTGAGAGGAGAGTTTAATACAGAGAAAGAATAAAAATGTGCTATCACAATAGACACTAAATATTTAAAAGGTAAACTTATAAAAGACTCCCTCTTTACGCCTTTTGATAATGAGCCAACTCCCGTTGCTCCTTCTTTCTCCCGCATGCCTCATGAAACGTCCATCAAGCTCCTAGAGATCTCCCGAACTCCTTTGGGATGACTTGACCTCCTAAACTACTTGTGCCTCCGTGGATATGTCTCTCGCACCAATGTGGTTGCCTACCACGTACTCGAAGGGTATGCCAAACACAAACACGGTTCAAAATTGAAGTTCAGATTGAAAGACAGAGTCTCACAGATAAGGCAGCGTTTTGTGTCTTCTTTGCGGTCGAGCTTTGAATAAAAATCTGCAAAAAGGCTATGGTCAACTGTTACACCTCGACCTACAAAAAGACAATACATATATATAGGCAAGAGTTCGGTTTCTTGTGTAAGTCAAGAACCCAACTTACCATATACATGTAGTAGAAAACAAACTAAAGAAAGTTAGAAACACAATATACTATAAAGTTAAACTTTCCTAATTCTAGTTGGACTCTACATGTGCCTAAATAAGACTTCTAGTTAAACGTGGTAATCCTAATTCAACTAGGAGACATACGGATCTTGTATGTATAGAATTCTTGTGTCTTAAGATAAGTACACACGCCACAACTTATCTTTCGGCTTAAGACAACTAAATTTTCATGCTAAAAATAATATCACACAATAAAATAAGTCATGCAAAAATTGTGACAATCTAAAAACACGTTTGACACTTAACCAAAAATGGGAACGCCAATATGAGAGAATTTTCATACTAACATGAGTAAACATGTAGAATTTTGGTGCTTACAAGTTTAAAATTTAATTTAAATAGGTTTTATATTTATTTATTTGTGTAAACGTGGATTATGTATGTGTGTAAAGTCTATGGTATGTTCAATGTAAAAATGAATTGAATATATTATCAATGAATAAGGGCGTAAATCAAAGAGGAATTTTATTTTGCCTACATGCCGACATAATAATATACATGCATGTATATGTGGTAAATATCTAAACTATAAGTACCACACACTTTTAACTTGGATGTGTGCCACGTATGCCCATATATATAGTAATATGCCTACGTGTAGGCCAAATAAAATTTCTAATAAATCAAACTAATGAATACTAGTTACTATAACATATTATTAAACAGTTAAACATAAAGCTGTAATATTTACAGCCTATAGAAAATATAAAAATACAAGTATACATTAATTGAATCAATAAGAACGATGGACTTAGTAATCGTAAAGTTCATGATCATTTAAAAGACAACATATATTCTTACATATAATCATTCGTACATATATATAATAATGAAAAAAATACTTGTAACCCGCCTTATTTTAAAAAATCCTAGTACAACTAACAAATTCAAAAAATAATATAAAATGCATTAAAAATTTTAAATAATATTAAATTCACCAATACACACGGTAGAGATAGTGAATTAACGAATTATGATGGATTATATTTTGTTTTAGAATTAACATTTCAGACTTGGTAATTTATTAGTGAAAAAGATTAACAAAAAAATAAATAGGTAAAATGGTTAATGTTTAATTATTAAACCCAATGGTTATAGGTTCAAGTATTCTTTGAGTTCTTTTACAAAAACTTTTACTAAAAAGAAAAGAAACAGTTACCTCAAAATTTACCAAATAAAAAAGGCGAGAAAATTAAGGTACAAAGGTACCGAGACTTAAGTGGATTAAATTAATATATATATTAATATATATATATATATATATAGGTATATAGATATTAGATAATGAGATAAAAAGAGTTTTATTATGCGGCTAACCTAATCACTTTAATTTAGATAACTGTATCAAGTATCTTAAATTAATCAATTTAGTTTCAATTATCTCCTAAATATTTGATTGAATAAATGTTATTTGGAAAGATATAAATGGAAAGATACATATCACATTACGATAATATAGAATTTTATATAGCTAATCACAGTTTATTAAAATTTTATATATAATCAAATATAGTTTCTTCTTGTTCAACGCTCGAGTGTGAATCTAGTAATAATCTATATATATATTAATTAAGAGAACTAAGTCTTGGTACATTTTGTACTATAATTTTCCCACCACTTTTATTTGGTAAATCTTAAGGTAATTATTCTTTTTTTTTTAATAAAAACTTTTGTTAAAGTACTCAATGAAGATTTAAACTTGTGACTATTGAGTTTAGCACTCAATCCTTAACTGTTTTACCTATTTTCATTTTTGTTAAGTTTTTTCACTATCTATATTTATATGTATTTAAATCAAGAGTACTATAAACAAGTTTTCCCACCCAAATTACTAACGTCATGTCTGATGTCATATTTTGTTTTTTTATTATTATATTCTTTTTTGAAGTGATTAATTTGCGCAATTTAACCCTGACCTTTTATTTTATTGTGCAATCTAACTCTAACTTTTTAAACTTGACATTTGACTAATACAATATCAAGATGGGGTGCTATGTTTAATAAATAAGGGACCTATAATCTCATACCATGTAAGTTGATTGGTCCCATCGAATGTAGGAAAAAATTTCGATTAATGAGTTTATTGGTTTAGTTGTTTCTATTTATATACATTCCTCTTTTATATTTTCAATTAATGTACAAATGTTTCCCATCCATTTTTCAAATTCTTATTATTATATTTTTTAACATTGTTCTTCCCGTACATCGCATAGGTAATATACTAGTATTAATTAAGAGAACTAGTCTCGGTACCTTTTGTACTGTAATTTTCTCGCCTTTTTTATTTGGCAAATATTACGGTAATCATTCTTTTTTTATATAAAAACTTTTGTTAACGTACTCAATGAAGATTTTAACTTGTGACAATTGAGTTTAACATTGTTCTTCCCGTACATCGCATAGGTAATATACTAGTATTAATTAAGAGAACTAGTCTCGGTACCTTTTGTACTGTAATTTTCTCGCCTTTTTTATTTGGCAAATATTACGGTAATCATTCTTTTTTTATATAAAAACTTTTGTTAACGTACTCAATGAAGATTTTAACTTGTGACAATTGAGTTTAACATTGTTCTTCCCGTACATCGCATAGGTAATATACTAGTATTAATTAAGAGAACTAGTCTCGGTACCTTTTGTACTGTAATTTTCTCGCCTTTTTTATTTGGCAAATATTACGGTAATCATTCTTTTTTTATATAAAAACTTTTGTTAACGTACTCAATGAAGATTTTAACTTGTGACAATTGAGTTTAACATTGTTCTTCCCGTACATCGCATAGGTAATATACTAGTATTAATTAAGAGAACTAGTCTCGGTACCTTTTGTACTGTAATTTTCTCGCCTTTTTTATTTGGCAAATATTACGGTAATCATTCTTTTTTTATATAAAAACTTTTGTTAACGTACTCAATGAAGATTTTAACTTGTGACAATTGAGTTTAACACTCAATCCTTAACTACTTTACCCATTTTCATTTTTGTTAAGATTTTTCACTAATAAATTAAAATATCAAATTTGAAATGTCAATTCCAAAATAAACCCTATTCCCTCTTAATTTGTTCATTTACCAACTCCTCCATATGTGTTGGTGAGTTTAATGTTATTTGAATGTTCTTTATGTATTTTACATTTTTTTTGAATTTTTTTAGTTTTATTAGGGTTTTTGAAAATGAGACAGATAACGTGTATTTTTTATTTACCTGACCTAAACCCTCATGCTCTGTACCAAATGGGCAAATGTGTGGGTATAGGATGGGTAGGTAGAAATGAAGAGGGTACAAGAGAGGGATATCCAATCAGAACCCGCCCCATTGTCATTCTTACTATTAGGATTCCATCCGTTTTCAAATTAATTAAAATGTAATGCCTAAGTCATCTCATTTTTCCCCTCCAATATCTAGATTAATTAGATTTGAAGATTTATTCCCATATTATGAGAGATACGTCGCTTTTTTCCTCGCGTCAATTAAACCGTATAATATCTAAAAATTTGATTTGGTGTAAGATGGAGTGATTTGAGTTGGTAATGACTCAATAAATTAAATGTAAGTTATAACACATTTTTTTATTTTAATTCTCATTACATTTCATTTTTCCAACAACTATATGTAAAAATGCTTATAACAAATATTTTTAATACTTTTAATATGTTGTTCGACTGATGTTTTGTCTTTCATAATCTATTATTTGAGTTACAATCTCTTATATTTTATGGCTAACTTTAATAATAGAGATGACTCATTTAAACTTGATAATATTGTACATTTGTCGATGAACTTACGTTTTTGAATGTATTGAATAATGATAATAAATTTTTCCCATTATTGCAACTCATTCTGAATGACCTTGAACTTCACAATTATTATGGTCATTAATGTTATTGATTTAATTAATGTATACTTACATTTTTATATTTTCTACAGAGATACAAATTTACAGATTTATTATGCAGCTATCTAATAACATATTTTAATAAGTTTTTCTACCCGTACGACACACGGGTGGTTTAAATAGTAATAATAAAATAAAATTATTATTGACTTAGATCTACATCACAATATCATTTCTATATATCTATATGTTCTTAAATTAAGAGTAGCTATGCCCAGGGACGGAGCTATAGGGGTGCAACTAAATAAATAATAAATGTAATCAGAAAAAACTTGTTGTATAGAACTAGTAATCACGTTTTGTTCCTATCTATACATTGAATTCATAAAGCAATAATGTGTGTGTCTATCTCTGCTTTTGCGAATATAAAATGTGCAATTAGTTCTTAAAATGTATATCCATGTTCGCCCAGTGTTAGAATTTTGTTTACTCAAGGATTTGTAGGGGTCATAGAGCCATGCACTTGGATGAGATATTTATCTTATTGAATCAAAATTGTCTTCTGAGTTTGGTAATCAATTTCTTTTTATATGTTCCTTCGTTTTATTTTTTTATAAAGATGGAACACTTAACTTCATTCATGCATATTGATAGTGACTTTTCTGAAAGTTGATTATATGATCTATTTGTGCGTTTTTATGGAGCAGTCTTCCCATTCCCATATGTATAACTATCTTTTATTATTTGTGAGTTTTATGTTTGTATCATTTGTTTCTTCTCGGTGAGTTTCTCTTGCAATTCATCCAATCACATTTTACATTTTACATATTTTGTTTTATCTTTTTAGTTGCCATCTACTGGGCATAAAGCATGTGGAAAGTTTTCAACCTGATCAAGAAATAAATCCCGCAATGATGCAATCGGTTATGAAGCTCAAAATTGCACGAGGGGCGGAAATTCAAAGCTATGGCTGCTCTCATGATACATGTTAAATTATAGGATGAATCATTTTCAAGCAAAGTGCATGCGTTCAAGCCATTTGGCTAGATACTAGCTACACCAAAAATAGATGAAATAGAGCTCTTTGGTGAGAAATACCAATATGATATTGTATTTATTGCAATATGTGTTTTGTGTCATGATAATTTTCTAGTAGAGTTTTTGAATAATTGCCAAGGGCAACATGCAATGCGGTATTGTTATTTTCATTTTTTCCAACATGTATATTTGATCCATTTTATTGTCCTTTCTCCCCGTAGTAAGGATCCGTTATCATGCACTTTGTAGGCAAATTGTATAGATGAAGTCGATAACTACTTGGAATTG
The DNA here is from genome assembly GCA_963692815.1 of Nyctanthes arbor-tristis. Taxonomy (NCBI): domain Eukaryota; kingdom Viridiplantae; phylum Streptophyta; class Magnoliopsida; order Lamiales; family Oleaceae; genus Nyctanthes; species Nyctanthes arbor-tristis. The sequence goes on from CAVNYN010270135.1 coordinate 40,414, forward strand.
GCTACTTCAAATAATATCTTATTTCAAGCATACGTCCAAATTAGAGGTTATTTTCTTTTTTCTTTTTTCTATATATTCTTTTTTAAATAAAATTTTACTAATAGTGGAACTTTGATTTAGCTCAGAGCTTTATGTGAGAGATTTGTTTTCAAGAAGCATGTGTAAATGTCTTTTACTTTGTGTGGTGAGCCGGTCCCTAACATTGCTGATACGTCATCAAAGTTCTGTACTCATCAGAATGCTATTGATCAGGTTTGACCATGCCACTAGTCTATTCGTTCTCTACTAAAAAAATGGACCTTATTGCATTGTTGTTATTGAGCCCGATTGATTTATGTTGGGCTGCTAATTCTTTTGAATGGAATTCTTGATGTCAATCTTTTATTAAGGGTCACTCATTTCTTTCATCATCTTAATAAGTTTTGGAATTATCATATTTTACTAGGTGATTAACTACCACTTCAAAATGTAATTCATTTGCGCTTAGATTTCCTTTGAAAAGGGTAATATAGCAACGGCAGAACACAAGAGTAAATAGGTATGGATATTTCTATCTAGCAATTTGAAGTTCTATATGAGGTTACTTGTCTTTTCAATCTGTTTACATTCTGTTCTTGATCATATTAGGTTTTAGTGCTTAGAATAAAGGCCAGAGTAGCACCATATAAGTAAGTTTTTCAATTTTTCAGATATCTTTAAAGTGGGCAAGTATTTGGGAGAGAGTAATGCTATTTAGCACCACTGGTACTTGGCACCATATCAAAGTGACACTAAATGATAAGTTGAATTAAGTGGATCATGTATTTATTCATTTAATTTCACTTATCACTTAATGACACATTGGATGCCACCTAGACTGGTGCCAAGCAGCACTGGTACTACATAGCATTATTCTTTGGAAAAATGCATCACGGTTTTGCCCACAAAAGGAGTTAAAAGGATTCATCTAGGATTGACTTGAGAAGCTTGCTATATCGGATGGTTTTCAATTCGCTTTTGTTCTTCACATTTCTTCCTCATTTTGTGTGTGTGTCAACTGCGATCTATACCATCCATGGAAAATCTAAATGTAACAATTAACAATTTTGAATCAATAACATTTGCTAATGTTATGTGCATGTAAGGTGAGGAATTATGCAGATATAGAAGAGAAGGCACTGTCAGAGTCAGCTCTTATTGTGTGTTTGTCTACACCCCTTGTCTCTTAAGATGTCTTCCAGTTTCCGCCAAGGGTTAGGGTACTTCCCCTCAATATGTCCTGCTGTTTAACAAGATGTTGTCATGTGATGGAGTTTATAGGCTCCAAACTTGTACGATGGGTGCTTTTGGCAAGCCCCAGGGCACTTGTACTTGTTTTACTATTGGTCAATTTCTTCTCTCAATTCCTGCAAAGTTGGCAACAGCCACACCGCTGTTGCACTGTTGCCAAGTTCAATTTTTCTGGACGTTAAGAGATTATTGCAAGTAGGAACTGGGGGTGACTAAATTCAATTGCACTAACTGTGAAGTGGAAAATCTAAGAACATAATAATTGTTGACAGTGTCAGTGCCAAGCTTTTCACTAACTGTTAAGTGGAAAATCTAAGAACATAATAATTGTTGATAGTGTCAGTGCCAAGCTTCTTGGATGTCATGGGCCACTTGCTAGCTTTGACCATGAAGACCATTTTCATCTATGGTTGAAAACTTCAAACTGCCAAGGATACTTGACATATCGTGATCAGCTAGAATTGGCTTCCTCTAGCAGTTAGTTCTTAAGTGATAATGTTCTAAGTCCACATATCTGTCTATTTTTTAAACATTCTTTCATGATTTTGGCTGAGTTGAAGTTGTCTCAAGAATTGAATCAAATAGGCAATACTTGGCATAGTCAATATCTATTTTCTACATGGAGCAATATCCTTTATTTATTTTGTAGATTTGCAGACGAATTTATAGCTACGAAAATTAATTGATGGTGATAAATCTTTCCCATTGAAGCATATGGACAAAGGGACTATTGGATGAATTTACATTGTTGTTTGAATAGTTTTGAACTGCACCAAGACTAATTAAGTGTTTGACAAAGAGTTAGATTATAATCTGAATTATAATCTGTAACGTGGTATCATTTTATTGATTGTTTTTTATAAAAAGTAAACAATTGCGACTTGACTTTACTTTTTGACTTTTTGAAAAAAGTGAAACCAATGAAATGACGTCGTGCGGCAGATTATAATCCAGATTATAATCTATGTTAGTTTCCAAATTGAAAAAAGTTTATTTCTTCTATTGATTTAATTGATGTAAATTTATGATTTTATATTTTTAACTGATGTTCAAATGTTACACATTTACTATAGTTTCCTATTAATTATATTTTTTAACATTATTCTTCTCGTGCAGTGTACATGTACTACACTAGTTTTTATTTTATACTAAGGTACTGTTTGATTAGAAATATGGAAATTGCATGGAAAAGAATGAATTCTAGGTAATTGAATTCCCTAGAATTAATTTTTCATAGGAAATACGTCTGTTTGATTCCCTTAATTTTTCACTTAGAAATAGTTGTTTTCTGTCTTTCGGTGCTTGATAGAAATTATTTTCCACGCAAACAATCTTTTTTTGCCAAATTCTATTATTTGATAGTCATTACTTTTCTATAGAAATTATCAAGTTTTATATATAAATTGTACGTTTTCCATGTATTTTTTATTTGCCAAATTTTTTTATTTGCCAAAACTACTCGAACTCTAATTTTGAGCTGAATATATGTTTATATTTGAGACAAAATTAAACCACGATGAATAAAAAAGATAACTAATGTCAAATTTTCATCCTGCCTAATTTTTTTCATAGACAATGATGATATGCTGAGAACGTTTGAGAATGGTTATGAAGATATGATACATATAGAGTGAGGCTTTCTGACTATTATAGGCTCGTCAAACAGTTTATCACTCATGATTCAATGAATAATTTTGAGGTCGGTAACTATCTCAGTAATGCACTTAATAAGTAGAAGTTTATACTAAAAAAGAAATTACAAGAAATTCAGCGAGTAGTTTGTTCATGAATATGAAGATAAAACAAAATTATAAACTTCAATAACAATCCATGATTAGAAAATTTGAAATGATCATAAAATCTTATATTCGTTAACATTGGCAAGAAATGCCATGTTACATAAAATCCAAAAAAAAAAAAGAAAATGAGAAATTCTCAATTCATGTAGGTGTTTTCCAATTTTTTATATTTTATGAGTTAAAAAATAATTCAATATTTTAAGAAATATAGAATTTCAATTCCCTGGAAAACGAATTATTTAGGTCTCCCAAGAAAAATATTTTCTTTGTTTCGTTGGAAAATATGATCACGTGACTAAAAGTGAGAAAATATTTTTCACGGAAAAAAAAGCCAATCAAACAGTACAAAAGTTGGAATGTAGGTGGAAAACTAGCATTTTCCATAGAAAATTATGACAATCAAACACATCTTAAAGGTGATGCATTAATTAGTTATTTAATTTTATATATTGAAATAAAATTTTTTTTTGGTGTAGTTTTATTTATTTAATTATTTATTTTTTAAGGAAACCTTGAGTGTTTTTAATGCGAATAATTGAAAGAGGAAAGATATTTTTATACATCAAGCAACCTTGAACAACGTAAATTTTGAAAATAATTAGGTGACTTATGAATGTTTGAAATATTAAAAATTGAAGGACGGTGGACAACATCTAATAAATTATAAAATATATATTTTTAACACATTGAGACTGTATTCTCGAGTTGCAATCGACGCAATTTAATAAAAAGATCATTTCTTGTTCTATGTATATCTGGTTGAAACCATTGAAATGTCGTTTCTACGCACTAAGAATTGGAGGACAATTGTAAGAGTATCTTTATCTCGAACACGTAAACACATTTCCATAAACAAATTTACCCAATGACATAAATGGAGAGTATAGATTTTGCAATATATGTGATCAATTAGAGATTGATAAGTGGAGAAAAATTAGGAATTCAAATATTGTTGATTTTAGATTAGAATTTGAAGGCCCGAAATTGATGGAAAAACAATGACATGTCTTGTGAAATGGTGGCAGACAATTGGAAAATGGTGCTAGATAAATGTTTTAGGCGGGAAGCATTTTGCAATTATGCCAGATAAAATTGCAATTGCAATTGTGCCTGACAAGTGTCATTTAATATGTATATATATATAGATATAATCTAACTTATTTATATTTACAAAAAGATAAATACACAAGAAATACGAAAATAATTACAGGAAAAATATTTACAATGTGATGTCTCTAATCTACATTCTCTTTATTGATTTCGAACAATTTTAGCCTAAATTAGTACATTTTGATTTTTGACAGTCAATCATAATTTCGTGATTCATTCTTGTATGTGTTCTACCAACAAATCTTAAGATAGAAGAAAATTTATTAAATTACATTATTACATTAAAAAAAAGGACAAACAAAATTATATTATATATAAAAAATGTTTAAGTGATAGAAATGAAAGAAAAGATTATAACTAAACTTTAGATTCATAAAAGTTAGTATGTTCTGAAAATTCAAAAAAAAAAAAAACTAAAAGAATTAGTATAAATATAAACATTCAATTTTAGTGACATTTTTTTATACTAAGGGTAATAGCTCAAATAGTAAAGAACAGCTCTTGCTAGAACAAGGTCCTGAGTTTGAGTCAATACTTTCCTCCCTGAAGATCCCCCAATTGTATAAAAAAAGAATTTAGTGACATTTTTTCTTTTTATTATTCTATGAAGCAACAATGTAAAAAATACTTTTAAATTTGTTTATATTTATAATTTTATAGGATCGATAAAAACTAAAAACAGAGGTAATGAGATAAGTGAAAGAAAGAAAAGAATAGTGATTTAGCAAGGTTATCTCAAAATAACGTTTAAAAAGTCGGGCAAATAGTCCTTGACAGTCATTTAATGGCGGAAAAATCATTTGGACACGAAAACTAGAAGTTGGAGGGTCGTTGGGACCAATGGAGCACAAGAAGAAACAGCTACAGACCAACTGAGCCAAGAGGAAGATTGGAAAGTTGGAACTCAGTTTTTCTGGTGGGGCAAAAATATTCAGCTCCCCCGTAGTATGAAGGGCTTCGTATGCTACTATTTGTTCTTGGAGAAGCTCTTTTTTTTTTTTTTTTTAAATACAATTGTTCAATACTTACTTTATAATAACATTTCTTAAAATACTTCAGTTTTTTTATTTTTAATTAATTTAATAATTATTGTAACGTGCAACGTTAATGTAAAAATTTACATAATCTATTATGTTACACTTTATTAATTTTTGTAACAAATATTATGTAATATTTTTAAAAATTAAAACAAATATAAATAATTAACTTTGAGATACACTATAGCGGAATTTTTCTTTTATTCTCAAGTTAAAGTCCACTACTGGAGAACTAATATAATTAGATAACATGTACAAATAACGGCGGAGCTAGGAGCTATTGTAAGACTGAGCCGGAAGAGTAAGCCGTATATTACGCATAGCTAAATTACCTTTATATAAAAATTTCTTTTTTTTTTAACAAAAAAAAGGAAAAGTTTCCAATTTGGGGGAGCCAAGGGCCCCGTATGTCCCCCTAGCTCCGCCAGTGTGTACAAAAATTTTTTTATAAACCTTGTGGTACAATCTAATTTCTTCACGAATCACATCTCTTTTAAACCCATAGATATCACATGAGTCATACAAGTGTGTAAAAATGATTTTGTAAAAAAAAAAAAAAAAGAGAAAAAAAATTATACAAGCAAAATAATTCTAATTAGATTTGATTATAATAATATATATCCTACTATAATAAAAGAGCTGGTTTCTCTGGGCCCATCGTCGTTGCTAATTTGTCTAGCTTCGTCGTCATTTTTTTTTCTCTTCTTTCAGTGCGCAGTGTCATCTCTATGCTATTTTCCAAAAATGCCCTTGAAATATCTAATCCAATCTAAATGGTCTCTCGTTCTCAGCCACAGATTTGGTTCTTCTCGAAGCTCTTCATTCCCAGCATTGAATTGAAGCCTCTCTCTCTCTCTCTCTGGAAGAACTCCTCTGTTTCGTCAGATAGACTCCTCTTTCGGTGATTCCGTTGGCTTTGGATCTTTTTCCTCAGTCGCTGGAAACGTGAGCTCTCAACTGGAAATCTTCAAGTACCGCTCTTGCATACGCATCCATTTACCATTTTGCCCCTTATAATCCCTAATAGATGACCGGCTCTATGTGCAGTTTTGGTTGCTGCCGTTCTCTCTCTCTCTCTCTCTCTCTCTCTCTCTCTCTGTGGTAATCTCTCGTTCCCAAACTTTCTTTTCCTTCCCGAACGATGATCTTCTGGTCTTTCAAACGATAATCAATTTATATTGTGTTGTTTTTTGCTTTTGATTTCATTCAGTAGGATAATCTTTTGCTACGGCCTCCTTGGTTTGGTCAATCTCCGTTTCCGTTTCCTGTTGGTCTCGTTGTGCTTCAAGCAGCGGGGCGATGGTGGATCGTTGCAGTGGTGATAGGTAAATATATACATACATACATATATATATATATATATATTTGCCTTTTCCAGTTACTTTCACCTTTAATTTTGAGAATCTGCAAGGTTTTGATTAGTTTTTTTTTTTTTTTTTTGCCCCTTTTTTTCCTTTTTGAATTGACTTAGATATTTACGTTTCTGGGCTTTTTTTACATATATGCTTCTTCATGGCTGGGATTTTTTTTTTTGGGGGGTTGTTTATGTTATAATTTTTAATTGGGTCTATTTGGATATTTCATCATGAATTTGTTGGTGAGTCATACTCAGTGGCTGAAGTTTTCTTATTTTTGTTGCTTCCATTTTGTTCACCATTTGCTTCATCCTTCAGAAGTTGGCGATGATGTGCTGTTGTAGACTCACATTATTTGTGTAGCTATTTACCTTGGCTGAGAATGAAAAGCTTTGTTAGAATCTCTACTGGGCTATATTGAATTTAGCATCATATTGGATTTTTTTCTCAAGTCGTTTATGCACCAAGCTACAATTCACAACTTCTTTTAACATATGTTCTTTTGTTATATCATAGAAAGTGCAAATATTGTTCACAATGAAGTAACTAATTAAGGGTTTTATTTGAAGCCATTGGTGGAGCTTCTAGACAGCTATAAGCAAAGTGCTACAGCCCTAGATCAAATTTCTGCTACATTAGCTGCATCCAAGGTAATCTATCTTTATTATAATTGGTTTTTCTTTTTAAATATAGCTTTTTGAGAAGATATCCCTACAACAATTGTATGAGCAAACTTTCTTAATTGTTTTGTACAGTCTAAAGAGGTGATTCAAATAAATTTCTTACCCGCTCAAACATGGTCTCTGTGTTATTAATTTTAGACCCAGTCAGTTATTGATTCCTTATTAATTGTATATCCTTAAATAAGTAGTTGAGTAAAAAATAGCAGAGCCTTTTGCTTTTAACCGATTGAATCATTTCCTTTGGAAATGGTTTTTAATGATCAAGAGGACAGTAAACAAGAAGATATTAGTAAAACATTCTCAAAATAAATATTGAATATATTCAAGTACAAGTTGTTTCCAGTTTTGGTGTGTTTTTCTGTACATAATCATATGAATATTTGAACTTCTGTCTCCAGTTTCATTTCTGTACATATTTGTTTGTAGAATATGTTTTATTTGCAAGTTTACAGGTTGAGTTGCTATCTGTTTGGTATTGTTGAAGATAGTGCTTCGTAGGTATCAATTGCGTGATATTTTGTTTTGCTTATAGAAGCCATACAGTATAATCATCTCGTGGATGTCTATATTTTGACCAATTCTATAACATGGAATTTAAATTTTGTTTATAGATGTTCATAATAGGTTAATTATCCTCAAAAATCAAAGGTAGGAGACTACTGCTCTGTTTTCTATTTTCATGTTCCAACAGTTATGGCTGGTCTGGAGGAAAGTAAATTTACATAGGTAAGTTTAAACTATAGAAATAATTTCCGGCATATACGTTTCCTATTTTCTCCCTTAGATATTCAGCTTACGACAATTTTATGATTCTTAGATACAAAATGCAATTTCTCAATCTGCCTTCTTTGCAAAGGCTGAAACTTGTGTAGAGGACATGCACTTATACCGAGCAAATTGCTATTATAAACTCTTTATAAAAGTTTATTTCAGAACATAAAGGTGCAGGTATAGTAAATTTTCCGTGCTTTAAAATTGTGACCACTAGTACTTTGAATAATGCCAGTGAATGTATTATTATGATCTTAGTACTATCACAGGATAATCTTCTTTATTTCTTGCAAATGAGCAAATAATATTTTTTACCTATCATGATCATATTTCTTACTATCAAGTGTACTAAAATTTTGTGCCTCATTCGTTGTTTATATAAATTATTTTGTTTTCAATGTTATTTGCAGTATTTATGTACGTCATTGTATTCTTTCTTCTCAGCTATCTTCTGATGTTTGCTTGCATCTCTTATTTCCTAATATCTGGTGAAGGTGAAAGGTTGGATCAAAAAAATAACAATTTTGTTGGAATGTTTAAGCAAATATGTATGTGCCAATTACATGAGATATGCTATAAAATGTAACGACTGAGTTGGCCAAAGCCATTTGCAAAGCTGCCTCCTGCTAGATCGGAAGAGCGTCGTGTCCAATATGTCCCCTGCCAACTTCCCATGTTTATGTATTGGGTGCATTAAGACATGGTAAAATAAGTACTACATTTCCTCATTCAATATTGAGTGTTGGTTAAGTCATTTTTATTCACTATAGTTATAATATATATCTATTAAAATGTAGCTTAATCTTTGTTTTTACTGCCACTTTTCGGGGGTGTTCATGGACTCGCTTGAAATATTTTCTCAATTGGGATTCATCTTTTTAAGGTATTAAGTATGGATATTTTTAAAATTCCTCGCAATATTTTAATTTTTATTATTCTTTACTTATCAATATTTGTGATGGGCGCATTTGGGATTATAAACTGTGGCTTGATAGAAAAGTAGTATACTTTCTTCCAATCAAGTTTTTTTTTTTATATTTTTTTAATGCCTGTAGCCTACAATTAATTTATTTAATGTGTGATAGTGATATATTTGATTTAACAACTATATGGAAGTTAAAGAAATGACAGTGCTGGTTGCGAATTTTTATTGTGTGGTGGATTCAGTAGATATGATCCTATATCTTTTATTTTTCTCATAGCACATGAGAAGGAGTTACGTTCTGGAATTGGGTGACAAAACCCAATACTAAACTTTTTAACCTCTCTAACTATGATGCATTTGTTCTTTTTAGGAATGGAATTAAGCGGGTTTGGAAGTATATGGGAGAAAATTACCCAATAAATTGGACAGACGAGGTTGCTCTTATACTTTTGAGAATATGTTTTGTTAACTGCAATTTAGTTTGGGATTTGCAGCTGCTTTGTGTTTGATTAATGTTTATAAATATTAGAAGATTCTTCCTGGTGGAGCATGTAGAGAATTTCTCGTGACTCTATTGTGTCATTATATGCATATATCTATATATATATATATATATTTATTTATTTATTTATTTGTGTTTAATTATCTAAATTGCCTATGTTATTGATAGTTTCCTGCCATTTTACTTAACTATATGACATTATACTAAACCATCCATGAGAATTCTAGCAAAAAATAAAACTAAACACGTGCAACGCACGTATGCTCACTAGTAAATAATAAAAGTAGAAGTAATGATCGTGTTTTTACGACATGTGTTACACGTTTCACTGATATGATGACAGTCCATAAATGGACCCTTCATCACAGGAATCAAGTTTCACATTACAAATTATTAACTAATTCCATCATTCAATTACAATAAATTTTTCAATAATAGCAACTCCTAATCATACAAGTTTTTCAATGAAGAAATATCGCATCTACTTTGTATGGATGAGAAGTTAATTATAATATGATCTAGATTTTGACAAACTTGTGGAGAAATTAGATGAACGAAATTTCAGTGTTCGAATGCTCTCAAAAGTCATAGAATTTTCCCCTTAGAGCATCTCTAATGCATAGTCAAGGTCTAATGTCATGGCTCAAAGTTCAACATGAGAGAGATACACACAAAAAAATTAATGAGTCTCATATGTTTCCTATTTTCTTTTTCTTTTAATTACTTTAATCTCTTTTACCCCACTTTTTCTTCACTTTTTCTTCATCGTGTGATGTGCAATGTCATATATCTATATTTTTCTTCCCCATGTCAATCATTATGTTATTATTTTTTTGAATTTGTCTCTATCTCTCTCTTCTTTTTTAAATTTCCTACTATTTTTCTTCATTTTTCTCTCTCTCCTCACTCAATTTTTCTCTCATTTTTCTCTCTATCTCTCTCATGTTGAATTTTGAGCCATGACATTTGACCTTGACTAGACATTAGAGATGCACTTATAGTTGTTGGTTTCACTAGAACTAGAATATATATGTCAAAATTATCAAAACTAACATTGGCCGACTAATTAATACCAATTGAAAAACTAAAAGCTGATTATCGATCAAAATCGTGGAATAAAAATCATTGAGGACTAGTTATGAATCGATTTGTTCACAACAAATCTTTTCCTTTTAATTTTCACTATCATTGTACCTTTCAGTTTTTAACCATTTTTTACCTCACTAACAGACGTGGGCGCGGGGACATACACAGATAAAAATGATAGAATTACTAATTTTTGCTACATCCGTCCCACAAAGATAATCCAATATTCTTTTCTCGACCATCCCAAAAAGATAGTCCAATGATCATATTGAACATGTATTTAATGTTTCATTTTCATATGTGCCACTTAATTAATTATTGTTATTCAACTAACTATACATTGAAAGTCTTTCAAATAATTAATGAGATATAATGATATATGTGGAGAATTAAAGTAAAATTTAATGTTTCAACTATATTAAATATTTTTTCTTAATCCACGTAAAATTACCGACTAGACTATCTTTATAGGATGGAAGTAGTACTTTGAAATAAAACTAAAAACTTAAAAACACTTTAAATAGTTGAAAAATATTTTATTGGGATGGTCTAGGTTTGCAGTCCGGCTATAAAAACAGATCAAGCTCCGAGTTTAGTGTCCGACTACCAATCATAGAGGGCTATGTGTATTTTAAAATACACGTGACCCTCTGTAATTGGTGGTCAGGCTCTAAACTTAGAGTTCGATCTGTTTCTATAGAAAATTTACTAGGTTTGTGGGGAATACGGTTTCACTTTTGTGGACGGAGGACAAAGGCCACATATATTTTATTGTTTTTTTGTTTTTGTTTTTATTACTTATGTCTTTAATTCTTTATGTATCTCTGCATTGTGATTAATCTATCTGATTAATTATTAAACATATATTATTATATGCTGTTTCAGAATGCGGAGGCTATATTATCTTTATCCTAGTATTTTTTTTCATAAGTTGCCAATCAATTAGTATCCAATCTTTTACTTAATTGATTATATTGTGACGTTATAATTTTATTTATTACTAATGATTTGATAATTGCTTAATCAATGTACATTTCAAACCCAGATCAATCTATCTACTCATTTTATATATCACTATAATATAATTTCTCATCACGATCAAGTATTATTATATTGTAATGAGAGTTGGACACCCTTAATACGTTCTAGTTGAGAAGGGCTAAAAAGTAAGAACACAAGGGGTAATAAAATTTAAGCACTTAAATGTAACAAAAAGCAAACATGAAACTCTTTCATGCAAATTAATCAGCAGCGGAATGTGACGGCAATGTTGCATCATAGCCTTCCGGAAGAAATTCCACCTTTCGTGCCTGCTAATTGTCCCAGTGACAAGTCGGTCCTCAAACTTCAATAAAACAAGTTGATCTTGTGCAATTAATCCGTCAGTATTTTATTTTCAAGATTTTATACCCCCGCCATGGTATGTTAATACACCTACGTGCCCATCTGACAATATATGGATGGTTCAAATAGGTCCCACCTTTTTAAATTAATAATTCAGGTATTGTCATATGGGTATGCCCGCATATTAACGTACCTTCATAAGGGTGTATTAAAATTTGTTTTTTTATTTTTATTGCAAGATATAAACAGAATGGCTATAAATAAGCTGTACTTGACTTGCGTAATACATAAACATGTTCTACAAAATGCATAAATGTGATTGATTTGGTCAAATTTTATTTTGAAATAGAAGTAGAACCAAATGCCAAAGATAACTTAAGTTTAAAGTAAAAAATCATCAAATCGAACGTTAAATTATCAAATAACGTTAAAAAGTCACTTCTTGAGTGAGACTAAAAGCACAGTAAATATGTGACCCGAAGCTCGAAGCTGGGGGGGTTTAATCACAAACAAATGTACAGTAAGAGCACATTTAATGTTGGGTTTTTGGGTTTTTCGTCCAATAAAGCCAATTAATGTATTAGCATAAGGGAGAAAGGTCATTGAAATTCTGATATAACATCATATATTGTGGTACCATATAATGTCATATGACCATGTGTAGTGTATCGGGACATGCCACATGGAAAACTACAACCATGTGGCATGCATCGATCCACGTCACACATCTCTATGTCACCATATGGTGTCATACATATTATTTTATATCAATTTTAGGGAAAATTGGATAAAAGAGGGGCTAATTTAGCCTTTCTTATATCTTTTTCTCCCTCACTTCCTTCCTTAAAAATATATATATAATAAATTTAAAAAATTAGTATTTTGTAAAAAAATTAAATATCAATTGTATGATAAAAAAGACAATGACAAAATAATTTTTAGAAAAGCTTTAAAAAATTAAAAAAATCATCTAACTTTATAATCACTAGTTTTTCCCATGTACATTATTTGAAAATAGCTTTTTTTCCATTTAATTTTTCCCTCTAGCTTTTTTCGCCTCGGCATTTTCCCCCCAACATTAATCTATTGTAAAAGCACACTTTTTAATTATTCTATTAGTTCGAATGATCTATATTCTTCAATAAATATAGACTTATTTATACAAATAGGTTTGTTTGCAAAAAATAGGTTTTACAGAAGGAGTATAGAATTCCAATTTCACCCTGTATTGTGAACCAAAAGAAACTAAAAATTAAAAAATAATATTATAGAATTTTACCTCTGTAACACATCTGTAAACTTTTGTAGCATTATCCTGCTACTAGCATATTACCCCGTGCGTTGCACGGATTCAAAAAAAACTAATTATTTTTAACAATTTATTTATCAATTCTATTTACTTGCAATTGTTGATTGCATGACAAAAAAACATATTTAGTATTGACAAATTAATCTAATAAATCATCTTTAGTATACTCAACAAATTTCACAAATCCTATTTAGCATTGACAAATTTGATTGTATTGCACGGATTTGACCTATTATAATATTTTAGCAAGTTTGCGGAATAACTTTTTACGTTGGTGAGTAGTGAAAAATCTAACAAAATTGTACATCACTAATAACAATAAAACAAAATAATATCTTCACACATTTAATCATTTAATAATATTGGAAGTAAAACTTACGACAGTTTAAATGTTTAACCCCAACAATGGACTACTTTTGTTGAAATGTATACTGTGCAACATAGTTATCGAAAATCTAAGAATGACACCTTGACCTTTTGATTAACGAACTTGTGGATTCCGCCCCTAGCTATTACTTCTGTTCCAGCAAGATTAATAGGGTTCATAGGGGTAGGTATGTGCCCCACAATGGGTTTGAAGAAAGGATGATCCACCCTACCATTATAATTATTTGGATATAAGTTCTAAGAAATTGAAATGTCAAAGTTAGATTTAAACTCAAATATTCATAATAATAAAATTGCTGACTTATGTCACTACACCATGATATAATTTATGTATATACACACATAGGATAATACTACAGATAAATTCCATCACGTGTCCACCCCACGTCCACTCTTTTGTTAGCTAAGTATTAATTACATTAATAAAATATTCGTTTAACAATGACAATAAAAAATAAATGGGTCAATGATGAGTATTAAAAGTCAATACCCCTAACTGAAACTCGCCCTACACCAACAAATTTGTGGGGCGGGTTTGTGACATTGCCTCTCTCAACACCTGCCTCATCGTCATTCTTAAAGTTTTAAAAACTTCTAAAATAAAGTTTTCTATTGAGTTGGTTTCGGCACGGGTTGTACATATCGACCCATTTAAACCCAACCCAAACCGACAGGCTAATTGCTATTAATTTACTAATTAATAAATAAATAAAAACTAAAAAAAATGTTAAAGAAAAATGAAAAAAAAGACCATAATTATTATAAAAATATTAAAATGAACCATAATTATAAAAAAAAATTAAAGAAAATTATTATTAGTCCAAGACCCATTTTTGTCAATCCAACTCAATTGAATTGGATTTGAGTTGAGACCAAACCTGACCCAACCCACTCCTAGTCCTACTTGTATCTTATCCACGTTATCAAAAATAAATTTTACCCAAATTTATTATAGGCCATATGCAGACAAATTTTGAGTATAGACATCATAAAATATATTTTCATAGAACCGTAAAATCGCAAACTCTAAATTGTAAATTTCATAGCTATCTTCATAAGTCACTCTCTCTTGTAAATATAGTTGTAACTTCAATGTGAATCTATATTTCTATATATTTTACATATGATTATATGTTTTACTACTCACTATTATATTCAAAATTATAGAGGAAATGACTGTATAGGAAGGTTGGCTCGGCCTTTCAAAGAAGTAGTAACTTCATGCTTGAAATTGAGAAGTGCATATGAACCAATCAATTAAACATGTAAACTTTAGGAACTAATGGGGAAAAAAGAACAAAACATAATCAAAAAAATTCTGAAAAAACATATATGAACTATTAGCAGTAAAAAACTTTAACAATAACTTTTTTCCACATAATTTTTTCCTTTTAGCTTTTTTCCCCTCGGCATTTCCCCCCCAACATTAGTCTACTCTAAAAGCACACGTTTTTAGCATTCTATTAGTTTGAATGATCTATATTCTTCGATAAGTATAGACTTATTTATACAAATAAGTTTTTTTGCAAAAAATAGGTTTTACAGAAGGGGTATAGAATTCCAATTTCACCCTGTATTGTGAACCAAAAGAAACTAAAAATTAAAAAATAACATTATACAACTTTACCTACGTAACACATCTATAAACTTTTGTAGCATTATCCTGCTATTTATTGTTTACATAAAAATAGCCTTTGCGCCCATCTCGAAAATAATGCTCTGATAAGCCCAATCCAGCAGCCATAGCAATGCTTCCCTTTACCCCATCGCCTCTGCTTCTTTAGCTGAAAAGCCACCGTCTATGTGAACCATGTGAAGTTGAATAAATTCCCCCCACTGTTTCTTATAACCATGCCAATACCGACCCTCCCCGCTACTGCCGAGGCGTCAATGTTGCATTTCAGGGTGCCCGGAGGAAGAAAGTACCATCATCCTTGAGAAATTCCAATAGTTTCTTGTGTTCTGTTAGCCTTCCTCGCCTGTTGCCACCCCTCAAGTAAGCTGACATCCATATGGACAGTTTGTGAAGCATTTAGACAACCGCCTGACCACAGTTTTGAATTTCGCTTATTCCAAATGCCCCAGGCCACCGTGCAGATTTTTTCCAAAATTCCTCCATTGAAGCCTCTTAAATCATTGAAGAACCACTCATGGAAGGTAATAGTGCTATTAAACTGCTGAGAAATTTGAAGCATATTCCAGCAAGCTTGGGGAAAAGGGCAATGTATGGGGGAATGACCAGCTGATTCCTCTTCGTTCCTACATGGTGTTAAGTTTATTATTAACTTTAAAAACAAAAAGTAATAACTTGTTAAAATAATTCTTTTAACAACTACTTTAACACCATCAATGTAAATTTTGTTTTTTTAGTTGTTAACTAATAACTCTACTAACAACCTAATACTAGGTATATGGACTGTTTGGTAACAAATTAAAAAAAAGTGGGTTAATAAATATATTTAAAATTTAAATTTTATATAAGTTGACACATTTGATTTTGTCATATAAAGACAATGATTAAAATGACGTGATAGTTCAAGTCATATTAAATATGTGATTAAATATAATATTATTACGTGTATAAAATTTAAAATTTAAATTAGTTAATAAGATGAATACATTTTTAATTGATTGCGAATTGGTTGCCATAGGGATGATTTTACCGCCCCTTTCGAAAAGTAAACTTCAATGGACAAACAAAAGAAAGGCTGACAGAAGTTATTGAACATTAACGTTGCGTGCAGGGTCATCCCTCATCTGCTTCTTCCCATTTCAAAACGTTTACTTTGAAATTTTAAATGCCAAAAAAAAAAAAAGAAAGAAAAAAATAGCAGATTTGACAAAAGAGTCTTTCATGGTCGTCATCGTTATGGACAAGAATCCCTCTTTCTGCAATTTTCTTTGCACCCGGGTAATACGCGTTGATTCTACAAATTCTTTGTTTTTACCTTTGTTTTTTTCAGTGTCGGGTGTATGTATTTGTGTGTATGTTTTTGGGTTCTTCTTGATTTTGAACTTGAAATACTTAATAGGACAGCCATGTTGAAAATCTCAAGCGGGTAATTCTCTCTGTTTTTTCGTTTACTCAGAGCTATGGCCTTTTTTTTTTTTGTGTTTTTTTAATGATTTAATAATAAGGCAATCGATTCTTCAGATTCATATTGCAAAAGGACAATGTGGTTTAAAATCTCTTGTGGGCATCTCGATTTTTATTTTACACTTCATTATTTCTACTGATTGTATAAGTAAAGTTTTCATTTTTGGAAAATGAGACGAGTTTGTTTTTAGGTATGTTTTTCCCTGTCTATAAGTTTTGATTGGTATAATGATAGCTATATGTGGAAAATGATGCCGCTTTTTATCAGACAGCGAGAGAATTGGGTATCTTACTTATTTTTGCATCTTTTTTTGGCTTATCTTTTGACCCCTTCTGAAGATCACTAAAATTGGTGGGTACATAGTAAATTTTGGAATAGATTTTATATAAATTTTCTTTTTCAAGTTTTGATTCTCCATTTATAATGATTAGTCCATAATAATTGGAATTTAGTGGAAAATGGATTCCAAATATGTTTTTATTGCTTAATATATTTCAAACCAAAGAATATTAGGTTGAAAGATGGTGGAGGAATCAGCCCGGAAAATATTTGTTGTTGGGCTATCAATTTGTTAAAGCTGTCTTCACGTAAGTTATATGGATGCATTATGCATATGTAATATGTACTAGAGTAGAGTGAGTCGAACTTTTCCTGTATCTAGTTTATGCAAACTTTTGACTTAATTACATGATGTGGACTTCAAGTTTGTGGAAGGATAGGGCTTTTGGAGCTTTCTATATATTCTCACTTCATCGTTTATGAAGGGATAAAGTGAAGTTCAAAATGATGCGAAAGCCTTAGATCTGATGAAATCTGTATGTGATATAGGGCTATGCATACAAATTAAAATAATTAGTTTTAGAATTTGATAATGTTACGCAACTAAAAAACCTATATTCTTGAAAAGGAAAGGGTTTGTTATGTATTTGAATCTTTAATGATACATTGGAGTGTTTGGTAGGAAGAGTTGGATAGCACTTGACAAATTTTGTAAGAAGAATATTGATAGACTAGTTTTATTACACAGGTGAATCCTATCTGGTACTCAGTCATAAATATGTGCCAAAGGAACTACCTCCATTAATTAATATCCTCATTTAATTTATTTCGTCCTGGCCACCTCGACTTAATCAAATGGACCATCTAGAATTTGTATAAGTTAGAGTTTGTGCTGATGATTTCCTTGTGCCTTTATTGGCATCCTTTTTGGCAGGCTGTATGCATCTTTGGCAAAGCACTGAATAAAGTCAGCTTACTGTATTGGATTTGGTCGTTAAGTTAGTTGTATTCTTGGGACTGTTGGCTACGAATGGCACCTGGAGGTAGCATTAATAAAGAGGTGATTGAATCAGGGCCAAAATTCATGAATTATGAAATATCTATGGCCAACTCAGATAAAAGTAGCACCCCACTAGAGCTACTGCTGGTTTGGGTGAAAAGCAAGGCATGCCTTCAGAAAACGGCGTGCCTGGCCTCCTCAAGTGTCCTGAGTGCACAAGTTTAATGTATCCTCCTATTCACCACGTCACTTCCCTACTCTGACTGACATTGATTTTCTAGTTGGTGACAAGTATGTATAATATGGAGGAAACTTAAATCTTGGATGAAGCAACTGAAACAGCTAGATTTTCTTAGAAGTTCTGTAACCGAAACTTCTGGGTTTGTTTCATGCTACAATGCAACCCTTAGCTTCTTTTTCTGTTCGTAAAGTTCTTCTTTTTTGGGTGTGTGGGAAACAAATTTCAAGTTCTCACTATGAAAATTTCTTCTTGTGATTGTTTCAAGCTGCATTGGTGACTTGAAATCATTTGCCAAGATTGCAGATGAAGTAAATAGCTATGCATCTTTTTTTTTCTTCCTTCCCTTAATCTCTCACAAACTTCTGAGCGACCTATTTCATAGTTGTAGGATTCCTTATATAAGTTAATCCCTATGGAACCTCATTTATTTGTAAATCTGAAGCTTGCTTAAGTGAGCTGAAAAGTGAACTTAAAGTAATTCTTTGTTTTTGAGCATGTTTGGATGGCTAATTTCTTTGTGAAGTTAATATACGTATTTGACACATAAGTTAGAAGTCGCTTTTGAAATAAGCAACTTATTTTTCACTTTCGCTAACAATGAAGATCAGTTGTTTTACTTATTTGCAAAACTCACTTATAAGTAGACCTTTTAAACTCAACTAGATGTCTGTGCACTTATTATTTTCAGATTTGTCTCAGCATTTGTGTCCGTTCATTATAGATTAGCTTTCTGTTTTCTTTCCTAATGGTTATTATTTAACCCGTCTTCACACTTTCTTTTCTGCACGTGAATATGCAATTCATCCTGCCTAATCTAAAATGTAAAGAATAAGTCAATATTTGGCTATTACAGTTACTATTACCTTATATATATAAATGATATATGGCATCTACTATCCTCAGTTGGATTAATTTTTTTTATTGCAGTGTCCAAATGGTCACACATTGTGTACAAGATGCAAAAGAGCACATAGTCGTTGCCCGACTTGCAAAATTGAACTGGGGAATATAAGGTGTTTGGCTTTGGAGAAAGTGGCTGAGTCATTGGAGCTTCCCTGCAAATATGAGCATCTTGGATGTCATGATATATTTCCTTGCTACAGCAAGCTTAAATACGAACAGAACTGCCGATTTCGGCCTTATAATTGTCCATACGCAAGTTGTGAATGCTCTGTAACGGGTGATATTCTGGCACTCGTTGCTCATCTTAAGGAGGACCACATGGTGGACATGCATGATGGGTGCACCTTCAATCATCGATATGTCAAATCAAATCCACATGAAGCTGAAAATGCTATGTGGATGCTAACTGTAAGTTGATTTTTGCTGTGATGGGAGTGAAATAATATCGTTGTCTAATAACGAATGCACACTTACTTTCCATTTCTTGAGGCCATTAGAATTTAGAGGAAATGAATTGAACATGCATGCTACTGTTTAATGAATAAATGGGTATGCTTATCTTGCAGCACAATCATGAAACACCGCATCATAAAGACGTTAGGGTTATCAAAATTTGAACTTACGTTCCTCTTTCTCACTGCTACGTGGTTTTAATCTACCTCATTAAACCTGATATTGTTCATTACTGAGCTATTCGGAATTCCATTCGTGTGCTTGGGGTTCTACTTTTCGCAGATTGCAAGTCCATGGAAGCTGATTTATGTAATTAACTTCATCATCAGCTCAGATGTTGATAATTTCAGAGATTGTACATACTTAGTAACAAGAAATTCCCAAAGAAGTTAATGTCTACTTCAAAGAACATTTAGCTGGACTTAGGTGATTCAGTGACAAAGTTTCTAGTTGCATTCTGAGTCTCGTATGATGCAGGTATTCAACTGTTTCGCTCTTCCGATCTGTTTGCACTTTGAGGATTTTTCACTTGGTATGGCACCAGTCTACATGGCCTTCATCTGTTTTATGGGAGAGGAGAATGACGCAAAAAAGTTCTGCTACACTTTGGAAGTTGCTGCTTATGGACGCAAATTGGTATGGCAAGGAATTCCAAGAAGTATACGTGATAGTCAGAGGAAAGTTCGTAATAATCAAGACGGACTCATCATTCCCCGCAGTTTGGCTCTCTTCTTCTCTGGTGGTGACAGGCAAGAACTTAAGTTGAGGGTTACAGGCCGAATCTGGAAAGTGTAAACACAAAATGGTACAATCTGATCGACTGTAAAGTTTGTCAAAAAATTGCCGACCTTTATGGATATCTCTCAGCCGTAGACAAGTCTGCTTTTCTTAGATGCTCGAGTTCAGGCATATAGTATAATTTTTTGTGGTTGCTCTTCGAGATCATGAAAAAAGTTACATGTATTGCACCCACATATTAAACTTTTTGATGCTAAAACCAGCAAGTATGTTTATATTAGGCTGCTTGTGCTCGGTGGTTTAAATTATTGCTTGGATCTTCGTTATCTATTGGCTAGGCCCAACTGCCCAAATTATGAATTTTCTATTTTTGAAGTATTATTTTCCTTACTGTCTCAAAATTGAGTGATTCTTTTTGTTAGTGGTCTTTGGAAAACAGTTTCGTTTATACTTAGCTAAAATTTCAAATCTCTTCACGACTGTTAACCTTCTAGTGAAGAAGGCATATGCATATCAATATATAAATATATATATATATATATGTATATATATTAAATGAAAGGAGCTGTGCTTAACTTTGCCTACGATTTTCCCTCCACTTTTGGTTTAAGTAGAGGTATTTTGGTATTTTCGTATGTAAATTGTGATACCCTATGCGGCGAGCTCCATTTTATTTAATTCTTTATTTTTTATTCCACAGTTATCATGTTTCCTTACTGATAATGAGCCAATTGAGATAATTATGCAGCTTTCTTCCCTTTCTCCCTCTTCAATCTATGCTTAGCCACTGATGATTCATTATCCCTTATACTATGTCTCCTAATTTTTTCGATTATTCTTGCATTCGGATTGATTTTAAAAGATTTTGATTGATTTTTCTTTTCTTAATAGAGATGTCGTCAATGGTAAAGGGATCCCTAAATCATTGAGTTTATGACTCTTCTTCCCTTTCTGATGAACACGGAACCGAGAATATTAACAGCTGTCCTTCGCTGCTTCTGCGAAGAGTCTTTGGCTGATCTACTACTTATGCAAAATATATCATTCATATGCTTATTCGATTTATTTTATCGATTCCTAATTTTTTCGATTTATCTTATATACTTTGATTTTTTAAACAATTTTGATTGATTTATGTTTCTTGATTATAGGTTTCTTCGAGGGAAAAAGAATCTCTATTTTTTGCATGTTTTTTCTTTGGCATTTAAATTATCTGAAAGATAATGAAGAAAGCTTAATATAGGAAGTTCAAAAGTACTACAAGCATAGAAGGTTTTTTTTTTTTTTTTTTCCATTTTTCGTTCGGTGTGTCTAAATTTCACCAAGGTAAAGCTTATTCCATTTGTTGCTGTTGTCTGCTTCATTGTGTCTAAAATTTATTCCATAATGCTTGTTTTGTCTCTGTCAAACATTGTATAAGGGCTTAATTTTGGATATGAAATTGCTTATGTGGTTGTCTATTGTATCTTTTTAGTACATGATTCTGGCCAAGAAAATTCCTAAACGAACTATATAACATATAGGACCATGCTAAAAGACATCATTCAATTTGTTTCATTATCATTATTGATTTACACTTTATTGACTATTGTAGCTATATCCTACTTGATTTGGATTGATGCGTACTAACTAGATCGGAAGAGCACACGTTATTTTTTTAATCAGATATCAGCAGTGGAAAGGCTTTACTTGATACAGATGGAAGACTATGTGATGGTGGAATCAAGTTGTTGAAGAAAAGTTCAATCTTCCATGTCTCTTTTAAGGTGTGGGCTTGATCATGGGAATGAAACCAATTTGGAAATTGGTTGGGTAATTTGTGATTACAAATTGCCCTAAGAAATCGTAAGTGAGTTAGTATCATTTGAGCTCCTAAATCTTACAAATTGGATGTTCAATAATTATTGTTTACAATGTTATTGTTACAAAGAATATTAACGCTCAGACTTTTAGTTGAATAGTATCACTTTATGTTCCCCAATTCTGATTCTTTGGTTCAATTCTGTTTCACATTGTCTTTTATTTCTGGGTATGTATACATGTACTCTCAACCTTTCTCATATATCAACTTGATTTTAGTACCACAAGAATTTTGCTTTCATTTGGAACAGGAATTGAGCTGATGTATGGTATATGTTTATAGAAACTAAACGTTACGTCTCTAAGCGAGATATGTTTCTAATTATTAAATTTCATTTTGACGGTAAAATGGCAACGGCAATGCAACAAACATTGAAGATATTGTGATAGATTGTTGACATGTGATGACATTTATAACTTTAGATTATAAGCATATTCCTTCAATGGTTTATTTGGTTAAAAAGATCATGCTTCAGTTGCCATTGCAATGCTTCCACTTGGACCGGATCTCTTAAATCATGTATGGAAAATCATCAAAGTTTATATATGTCCTCTGGTAGATAAATTCTTCTATGCTCTCGATGGTATGTTGGCTCAAGATTTGGCTTCCAACCCTTTGTGGGATTGGTGGACAAGAAATTAATGATGCTGATAAAGTTATAGAACATGTGAGATAATACGGGATCTAATCAAAGGGACAATGATGGATATCAAGTCATTGCTCGGATAACTATTTCATGGCCGCCTTCTAAACATTCTTGTGCTCAGTTGGTTTGAGACATAATAGGTTATGCAAGTCAAAATGGTATTGAAAGTGTAAGATTGTTAAGGGTTAGGATAAACAAGGAATTGTTGTATTTAGCATGTAAGAGATTTACAGGGAAGATTGTGTGCGGATGATGTGTGTTTTTTCTTAGGTAGGATATATGGAGTTTCTTTGTACATTATTTTATTTATAGTTATCAACTTATTGCTTCACTTATTGTCGATTTTTAAAATGAAATCTATTGATCATTATGACATTTTTATCTCATTATACTGTAACTATATAGAAGTAATATGGGCCAAGACGTTGCATTTTTTGCTTTTTTTTTTTTTTTTTTAGTCCAAGCACTTTTTTTTATCTTCACTTTGCCTTTTCTTAAAAAAAAGATAAAAAATCTAAGTTTAATTATTTATTATCTTTCCAGAATTATAAAACTTTAGTTCCATGTATAATGTAGGTGGTCACAATCCAAGAATAAGGATAAAAGTTGCTGGGTAAATTGTAATTTTATATAACATGTACGGGGAATTGTAAGACGAAGTGGGTTGCTCCTACTTGACTCGACAGAAACATGAGTCAAAATTCACGTTGACGCCATTGCTGGAGGTCAAGCTATGTTTAGCTAAAAAAATAGCCAAAGCCTATCATGAAGTTGACCCGACCCCATTAACGCTGCTAATATTAATAACCCATCTTCATTCCAATTGGAAACAAGATAGCCAGCTGTTATTATGAAAATAAAATATGCGAAAATTTTGTTGTAAAGTTTTTTTGGAACGATGACTTAAGTAAACATTGTTTAAAAATGAAAAAAATAAGTTAACAGGTTTTTATAAACATTGTTTATATTTTGGATGTCTTTTATAATTTATATAATAATCACATATCTACGTGTTGGCAGCTCATTGTTCAACCTTTTTTGGCTAAAATATTGTGAATTATCATTCACTTGCATCGCGCGGGTGAAGGACTACCATCGTAATTGTACTTTTGATTGATTTTTCTATCTTCATAGTTTTTTATTTTTAAGTCAAAAATTCTTTTTTTGAATTACAAGATGATAAGGGAGGAGAATCGAACCCTAATATAGAATATGAGAAACTAACATGGAAGTCATTCGATCGCATGATTCTTAGCAAATTAAAATTATTTTTAATATATATCTTATCTAGGAAATATTTAGTAATTTGGATTTTCTTTTTAATTGATGTGTTAATTTATTATTAATATTTTTATATGTTTTTAAATTGAGTCGTTATCAGGTTACTATTTTCGATATATAATAAATATGGTCTAACTAACATTTCATAGTTTACAAAATACCCATCACGGTGTAGTGACAGAAAAATAAAATATTTGATTTCCTGAAGTCATTTAGTAGCATTCTATATCGAGAAAAAAATAATAACTATTAGTTCATAATAAGATAATCAAAATATTGTACTTGAATATGGTTAATCATACATTACTTGACATTTTATATTAATATTAAGATATAATTTGATTTAGTATACAAGTGAGAATCAAGTGAAAAGATTATAATCTATCTTTTATCTATGTATTAAAAGAGGAAAGTTGGTCAACATTTTTCCCGCCTAAATTATTTGCTAAGGAAGTCCTCTTCTTCTAATGATATTTGTGGATAACACCCTAAACTTTTTTTTTAATAATTATTCATATGATATGGCATAAAATCAATTATACCTTCGTCTCTTCCCTATCTCTTCCAACTAATCGGGCGTATAACTCTCTCTCCAGTTCATTGAAATTGAATCCTTGATTTGATTCTATATTAAATCAAATCTTTCTTCTTCTATATATTAAACGAAGAAATTTGGTCAACATTTTTTTTCCGGTCTAAACTGTTTATTAAAGATGTCCTCTTCTTCTAATATTGTTTTGGTTATTTTCTATGTTTTTTGGGAGAAAATATGCTAATTAATATAAGCTTTGCTTTATATGCTCTAATTTCGGCACCCTCAATTATCTCTCAATAACTTATCTCAATCAATTTAATTAATTAATACGTTATTTTCTCATTCTGCGTCATATTGTCATTCATTTTTTATTATGGAATAGAAGATGGAAGATATTATTTGCCGGTCAATCTCTCGCATTACTAAATCAATTCCAATTGGCTTGTTTTTCTCTTAACTTTGCTATTTTGTTTTTTAAGACCGATTATACTTTCTCATTGACTGTTCTTATGTAGTTAGGTAGGAGATGGAGAATTTTATCATTAGTGTTGCATGCCTTGTGATTTTTCTAAGATAATTTATCTTGCTATGTGAATCATTTTTTGTTCATTTCCTTCACGTAATCCTTGTTTTATAATTATTATTATTCACCTTGATTATGGCTCAGTTTGATATTGTTGGAGTCTCTTCAATAAGCAGCTTTTACTTTGTAGGATAAAAGAGCTGCTGTAAGAAGAATAAGTTTAGTATTTGGTAAATCCTTTTGCTAAAATTGATGTACGACCGAAATTCCAAAAGTAGTTTTTTAAGTGTTTGGTAAATTTAGTTGTTTCATTGTTATACCGGCTTATATTTACTAAAAAGTACATGATCTAAATCTTTATTATTTATTTATTATTATTATTATTATTATTATTATGATGATATCCTTATTTTTATATTATGAATAATACGTAACATAAACATGTAATATTTCACAAAACATTACAAAAATATTGACAAGAAATAAGAAAGTGAAAATATTATGTGAAATTAACTAATTAAAAAAACACAAAAAATAAAATAAACATAGCGCACAATCAGATAAATTATCATTCAATGAAAAAATTAAATAAAATATATTATTGCATAAAATGTTTTGTAAATTTTCCCTATCTTTGTCTAATACATCAAAAGGTATTAAAAAATTAAATAAAGGATTAAATTTGACAATTTAATTATTAATAACTAGAGAAGCTAAAAGTTGAAGTTAAAAAGCTACCTTTCTTCTGCTTCTGAAAATCTGCTGTAGGATATTATTGCTTCACCAATAACTACTTTTTTTATAACTTACTAAACACTTTTGTTAGCTATACTTCTTAAAAAAGAAGAAGTTGTGTATCCAACAGTAATATCAAACATAGCCTATATACGTTTAAACTTCTGATAGGTTTAATTTAATTTACCAGTATTTTATTTTAATTTTTTTTGTGATCATATTTTTAGGAAGGAAATATGTTTTACCAACTATAATAAAGCAATAAACTTTTGTATTGGGTTCATATGGAAATGTTATCTAAATGGCCGAAATTTCATATAGGTGGTTGCATTTTAAATTCTGTCCAGAACATGGTTTATTTGGGTCCATAAAAGGTTACAAGCCAACTAATTCAACCGCAACTATTATGTCTAGATAAGTTTTTCAATGGTTGTATTAATCATAATTCAAAAACTTATTTTTTTACGACGAGTAATTTAGACATGCGTTGCTCGTTGTATGATAAGATATGGTTTATCACATAATAGTAACAAAATATTTTAATTATAAATTGCTAAGCAAACAATTGTTAATTTCTGTTTTAAAACTTGTAATTGAAATAGCAATTACAATTATTTTAGAGTGAGAATGATAGCTACAATAGTTTTTGAGTATTTATTTGTTCTTCCATTAATGACGACAGTGATAACAAAATTTAAAAAAATCTTTAGCTATTTAAGATGCATCGTTACTATTGTATAATAGTAATTGAAGTCAGTGAGCGATTGAATTGAAGAATAAGCTAAAAAGAATTGAAATTAACCACAATAAAAAAAGTTTTAGTAGAAAAGTTTAATGACAAATAATAATGAAGGCAAAAAGGATTAATGACATATAATAAAACGGGTAAAATAAATATAAGGGCAAAATAGAAATTAAGAGAAAAAGATATAGACAAAATGGGAAACTGAATATTTTACAAAGATCACACTTTTTATATATTAGTGATAATAATACTAATATACTGCATCTTCCATTTCAGTTATATATATATATATATATATATATATCTACTACATATATATATATATATTTTGAAAGGTCTCTACTATACACATACACACACACACATATATATCTAATCTAACCTATATTAAAAGAGGGAGTTGGACGCTACTATTCATACTTTGGTCGTCCAACTCCCTTTTCCCCTTTATTTATTTTATTTTACTTTTTTGTTTTTTCACTTAAAAGTTTTTGTTTTTCTTTATTTTTTTGATATTTTTGTAATTATTTTAAAGTCAAAAGGTACAATATTGGTGTTGAATAAAAGATCTTAATGTGCACTTTATTATAAGTTAACAAGTTAACTGAAATATAAACATATTAACTGAAAAACCACTTCAAATTTTAAAAATGTTTTTGCTTTTTTCATTATTTTGATAATTTCACAATTACTTTAAAATTAAAAGATATGCAATATATTAGTATTGAATGAAAGATTTCAACGCGTGCTTTATTAAAATTTAACAAGTGAGAGTAAAATATAAATAGGTCGTATATAAAATTGCTTCACAATTTTAATATAACTGTTTTACTATATATATTTACTTTATTCAAATATATATCTCAATCTTTCCTAAATTAGTTCATTTCAGTATTACAATAATATCTATGGACTTTTAATTCAGTTCGAGTTCATTTTTTATCAAATTAAAATTAAATATAAATATATGATTTTTTTAATCCCTTTTAAAGTTTGTATTCTATATTTTGTTTGCTATTTTACAACATTTATCACCAAATATCAAGTGAAGTTATATACAATTATTTACTTGATTTTTATTTTTTTCATTCTTTTATGCAAGCAGCTATCGAATTAAATTTTGTTGTTAAACTAATATATTATTTACTTTATGGTGCACCATAGAGATACAATGATATTTATATAGACAAAATGATAGTAAAAACACGTACATAGCACTTGCCACTTCTAGTATATATATACATATTAAAAGAGCCGGTTTGAATCATACTATTTATACATTTCGTCTGGTATGACATCGTTTGTTGCTTGCCTCACTCAGCCCTAATTCCTTTTTCCATTGATGTGTTCTCACACTCTTGCTTCAATTCTCCTCCTACGAAATGTATCAAATCTCAGTTATTGGACGCCAGCGAATTATTCACGTAAGTTCTATTCCCTCAATCTGTCTTTAATCAACCCAAATCATGTAGTCCATAGATCAAAGTCACATTGGATGTAGAATCGAAGTTTCCTTGGCTGCTGCTGGCTCTGAAGTTTCAAACTGGAGTTAGTAAGATTTCAAGGTGTTTTCTTTGAAATTATTTTACTGAAATACCTTTATGAAACATTCATTCATTTTATTTCTTGTTCCCAAATCAGAACTTCTAATCATCTTTACTCTCTAGTTGCTTGTCATATTTTGGCTTCCATCCGTGCAATTGCCAATTTGACTCTGCTGCGTAATTGTGTTCATGATCTTAAGGTTTTTTAGGTAATCATTCGATTAACTTTGCGATATATGTTAATTCTTCTTGCAGTCTCAATATTTTGCTTAGTTTGATTTGGTGAATTTCATGCTATTAGCATTGAGATATATTTTTTGGGGCTCCAGTTCACTGTTTATTAAGATATATTTATTCATTTTGTGAATGACCTGCATAATCCAAATTGAAATTGAACAGCTATTTTTGTAGGTCGCACTAATGTTAATGGAAGTTCGAGTTTGTTTAGTGCGTAGACTTGTATCTCCTCATTCAAGAGGCATGTAGACATTGTTTATGGATCTTTATTAGTTTCCTTTATTCCTTAAACTTCAGATTCTGCTTACAACGAATATGTGAAGCTGATTTCCTCGTTAAGACACATTTTGTTAAGTTTGATTTAATTAATTGAAATTTGTTAAATTTATTCAAGTTTTTTGTGTCCATTGAGATATATCTTGTTGGCCCCCATATAACTGTGGGTTTGAATGCTTATATTCCAATATTTTTGTGAAGTTTATATATGCTAATTGAGATAGGATGTGGTTAAATGAATGATGATTCTCTAGTTGCTAACCATTTATTGTATGCAGAAAAATGGAACTTACGGGATTGGTTTCTTTTGGAGTTGACTTCTTCTGTATCATCATTGGATTGCATATAATTGGAACAATTCTAGAAGCATATGGATTCATTGTACTCTTCAATGGCTTTTTGCCAACAGTTGCTGATTTTCTACAGGGCATTCCTTCTCTTGGTTAGCTATTCCTACAGCTTTTTGTCATATCGTTCATTGACTGTGATCATGGAAAAATAATACGTGTATAATTTTAATATAGAGAAGTGCAAGAAGCGACACATATTGGCTACTTTGTAAGCTTCAAAAAATACTGCAGATCAATGATATCACATAAACCATCTCTATATGGGCTTGTATAATTCATTTCTGTTTTTTAGAGCTCTATTTGTTTCCCTTGTTAAATACTACATAGAGATCATTTACTTCAATTGAGGAGGAAAAAGAAACTTTCTACGGCTTTTTTTTTTGGTTGGGTGATGATGACCTATTTCGTAATAGAAGAAATGGGCCTCTTTCTTGCACAAATTTTGCTTAAAATGGGGTTCTTGATTATAGGATTGTACATAAGGCCAATGAAATTGGGGGATTTATATCAGCATGGTTAGTTGAAAATTGAGCCAGAATTCGGTGCTGGTGCTATTGCTGATGGACATGTAGACTCCAACATGATCTTTGGGAAAAAAGGTACCTGCTACCTGTTATATTAATTCGATTTCTATTAGACTATTGCCTTCCTTGAATCACTTTATTATCAAACATTCTATGGAGTCAATTGGATACCATATATGGTGTCCAATAGATTTTGTGGCAGGATCTTATTGGAAACATTAGGCGATGGGTGGTGTCTAATAGACTCCATAGAAAAACCGATTTTTTATTGTTGTTGTTGTTATTATTATTATTTTTTTTTGCTGTATTCTGGATCACTTTTTTGCTTGGATACTGATGACATGATTTTTGTTATTCCATCTGATTGTTATAATTGTTGAAGATGCTGTAGACATGATACTTACTTTTTTGGGGGCCTAAAATAAGTGGCTAGGTAGTATTTAAGTTTGAACCCAAGTTTAAATCCTCAAGTACTAATATAGATAATAAATAAATAGAAAATATAAATAATGAATGAATACGCTATAAAGAATTATTGGTAATATTGCTTTATTTTCCTCATGAGTAGAATACTATATTCGGAATATGATCATTGAATGAGAATCCCTTTTCCAGCATTCTTCTAAATCAGTTTACCGAGGAAATTGAGAAAAAAGTAATGTGAGTTTAGTATGCAAGAATATGGTAATCCAACATTACCATAGACCATTTACCTTGAGATTTTCTAATTTTAGTTTGCAAGAGTTGGTAGAATATTGAAATAAATGGCCTATTTTTTAATTTTTTTATTGAACACCATGTTTTTTATTTTGTCAAAATTTGTGAATCCTTTTACATTAAAATACAAAATAAATAAATAAATTAAATAAACTTTTAATTAGAAATCTAAAGCAATTGGAATTTGTTTGTGTAGTGGACAAAACAACACAAGTCAAACATAATAAGAGGCATAGTTCGAAAAGGCGAAATAAGCCTCGAGGCGTTTTTGCCTTCAGAGACGAGGCGTAAGTTTCAAGGCGATTTGAGGCGTAAGCCTCGATAAGAAATGGAAAAAAATGAGATATTTTTTAATAAAACTATAAAAACAAACTATTTCCTTCACCTATTACAAAGAACAAATTAAATTAGCTAATATATCCGTTGTAGCCATCTATACTATAATGAATGAAGTGAACATACAAGAAAAATAGTATCTCTGAGTAAAAACCAATAACTCCATAGATGAACAGTAACGTCAACTCCGTTAAAACCTCCAACTAATAGATGAATTTAATTATAGTTATAATAATATAATACTATTCCAATACATTTCTGACAAGACAAATTCATTATCACATGGACTTTTCAACACAAAAGAAACAAAGATGAAGTCAACAAAGGTAGGCGGACTGGACAGTGGATGGAATTTCACATGCATGGATTAAACTGTAGATCAATTATGTCTTATCAAAATATATTTATATATATGTGTGTGCTACTAAATAATTCCAAGGAAACACACTGCTATATATTATATATATGATACACGTTACTGACAAATACAGAAGAACACAGCAAGCTATCTCGGAAAGCGGAACTTTGCACACGGCACGGTGAAGAACTCAAAACGCAATAACTATGGCTGAGCCAAAAATATAAGATGCCAAGATGGAAGGAACTCACCTGTTTCTTTGGCTCTTTGTAAGCTGAGGAGATGCCTAGACGTACGGTAGAGCTACTGTTGTTTGCTGATTCGGTGAGCTTGAAGTTGATGAAAAGGTCGCGAATTGCCTGAGTATATATACGAGCAGAGACGGTAAATCTTGAAATCCTTAACCTAAACTACGTCGCTAGGATTCATGGGCTAGGATCGGAACTTGGGCTATAGTATTTTTTTTGGGGTAAAAAAACTCGAAATCTTGGTAATATTTCGAGGCCTACGCCTCACCCGCCTGAAGGCGCAGCTCAAGAGGCGACCGCCTCTGGTCAAGAGGCGACAACCTCGTCTCCGGCTGTTCTAAAAAACCCGCCTCGAATCATCTGCAGTACGCCTCAGTCGGAGGCGCGCCTCAAGCCTCGCCTTTTTAAAATATAATAAGAGGATACATCTTGAGTGAAAATGTCAACGTGGCATGAGAATGGGCGTATTGTAACAGAAATATAAAGAACTTGAACTGTTCATTTTTCCTTTTTCTGTTAAGGTTTGTTTGCATGTCATTGCAAGAGAGGTAGATCTTGTTATGGTTGATAGAAGCGTTGGAAAGAGATATATGCCAAAAAGAAAGTTTCTTACATTAGAAGACAGAGAAAACTATATGTTGAGACTAAGGAATCTTGTGCTGGTAAGAATTTATTTTAGAAGTTCATATATATTTTTTAATCCTATCACTACTACTGGTGTAATTATTTGGAAGCAGGACGTTCAGCGTGTTCATTGGCAGAAGAATGATTTTTTCTGTTCAACCCTTTTGCATATTTTCATATTTAATCAAAATTTTGTTTTGGTATTTTATTGTTGATGAATGTCAACAAAATCTATATTAAAGAAAGTTGTGGAAGTCTAAATAAAAATCAGGGAATTTTTCTAGACGTTCTTAAATAGCTATTTTTCTCTTCCCAAGAACACGAAAAAAAAATCATTATGTGCATTTGAAAATCAAATTGTCAATCTTTGTTGTCTAATAATTTCTCTATTTCAGTTTCAGTCATCATTGTATGTTCACTTTTATGCCCAAGCGATGTTTCAGGTCTTGAAAAGGATGTAGAGGCATCGATCAAGAGTTGAACACATCCAAATTAATAAAGAGGTCCAAAGTCTCTTGAGAGAAGTCATACCAAAGTACTATGAAAAGCTGCTGAAGCATGTTTCACAATACAACACTCGTTTCATTCTAGAAGCTCTTCAAAATCATTGGTTTTTAGCAGACATTTGTGTAGAATTTATAAAGAGAATGTGTATTGGGAATGTAAAAATGTGTGAAATGTGTAGTTATAATTAAATAGTTATCAAATCAAATGTCAAATCAGTGGTGGGTAAAATTATAAATTGGAAAAAAAGAGGGCAAAAAAAAAACAGGTTCCAACGGGTGCTAGTAGCTAGGCATTTTTTATTTCTTGTAACCTTTGTATGGAGCCAGGTTAAAACTCATGTGTTCACCTTTGTTCATTTCCTAACTGTTACCTGTTTAGCACAAGTTATCCTAATGATCATATTCTACCATGGGAAAGCTTTTCTCATGTTGCCGTGAAAGCTATCCAACATCTATAATGGTGTATGGTGTAGAGGCCAACTCTAAGAAACCAGGGTTGGGTTTCTTATAGAGTCTGGTCTCCAATGAGATACTAACACTTTACATGTGTTAGGTGAGGTGTCAGTTTGTGATTGGAGTCCGTGTTCTGTAACGGAACCTGGCCTTGTTTCCATAACTGGACCAAGAGCACGTGCCTTCACTAGTATATATAAAGGACCATTGTTACCAAAAATATGCTCTCGTCTTTGTCTAAAAAATAATAATAATGTTCCCGCCCTTTTTACAGTTTCTCAATTCATAAAATTGACTTATTTTTTCCTTTTTCTCGGTTTTCTTTGTTTTTGAAAAAAGGTCATAACTTTTAACATACAATGTCTGTTTTTAGTCTGCAATAAATACTTTTGGTGTAACTTGCGAAACGAATTGAATCAGTTACTATGCCATAATCCATTTGCTATGCTTTTTTTGCGTTTTTTCTATTCTATTTTGAGTCAATTTTGGTGTTTTGAGCATGGTTGTTCGTCCAGCCTGTTATGGATTCTGTAGGATGACTAAGATAACTATTTAAACACTTCTACTTCTTTCTTTCTTTGAGTAATTTTGTAGAATTTTCAATCTCATCTAAGTTCAATTATGACTGTTGATATTACCCATATTCAATGACGGAGCCAAGCACTATTAGGGGTGGGTTGGAGGGATGAGCCGTATAGTGTGGTTAAATATTTTATATATAATTTTTTTTTTACAAGGAAAGAAAAGGTTTTTGGCCTTTTTTGGAGGACCCACCATGGCCTCCTCTGCTAGTGCATGTGTTGATAATAAAATCTCTGCCAATGATGACAACTATGAAACTATTAGAAAATAAATGTGTTTTCTTTAGACAAAATCTTTAGAGCAAAGAGATATGAAAAATTGAAAACAAAAATTAACCACTATCTAAAAATATATTGTGACTATACCTTGTGGACTATGTTTTTCAAATTTAATTGGTGATCATTCTATTTTGTGAAAGTTAACGATTTCGACTATTAGATTAAAATGTACTGAGATTTATTACATAATGTTGATCAACCCTTACATGTTATTATGTTTATCAATACTTTGTATCCATTATTTATTACTTTTGTTTTAATTTCAAAGATTTATTTCGATTAATATTTTCTCTTCTTGATGGTACTCTAGTGAGAATTAACTGTTAGGGAATACCACATAATTCAGTAATTTCTTTTTTCTCATTCATGAAACACAAAAGTTTGTCGTGTAAATTAATTTCAAATTTTTATTCACTTTGACGCTTTGTCTAATTTAACACACTCTTCTACAAGCTCAAAATAATTGTACATGGATATTTATTTAAATTTATCATATAATAATGACGTGTTACGAGAATTTATGACAGTAGATTTTTTTAAAACTTCCCATCAGTTTTCAACCATTCGAGGTCGTGTAGGTCTTTAAATTTATGATTTTCTATTTTTTTATTTTTTCCCTTTTTTATGATTTATTATTTTATATTTTTGATCATAAGGCTTGTCTATAACTATTTAACTACCGTTCAGGCTTATTTTTCTAATTCATTGATAATAATAACTTATGTTATTAATGTAACAAGCCATGTTATTTATCTAACAAGTTATGTTATGTGTGTAAGACGCAATGTTATTTGTATAACAAGATATGTTATATGCGTAACAATGTATGTTATTAAATAATTTTCTCATTTGTGTAACAAGCTGTGTAACGACTTATCTTATTTGTTTAACAAGTTACATTATTTGTATAAGAACATATGTTAAAATGGTATAAAATTATTTATTATATGAATTGATACGTGAAACAATTGATACTATTTGAATTTAAAAAGAAAGAATGACTAAAAGGAAAAAAGAGAAATCAAAGGAAAAAAGGGAAATAAAAAAAAGAAAAAAAGCGTAAAAAGAAAAATAAAAATAAAGAAAAAAATTCGACCGGCGGGGTTGCTGGAATCCGACCGGCAGGTCACCAGTGGCCGACAGGAGGGTGAGGGTGAGGGTGAGTTGGGTTTGGGGTGGATAGGGGATTAGAGGGAATGGGGTGGCGGTATTAAAAAACTATTTATTAACTAGAAAAAGTAATAAATATATTTAAAAAAAAGTAATATACCTTGTTACATGTGTAAAACACAGTATGTTAGATAGTCTTTTTGAAATTTAAAATATTTACTAAGTATGAATAGGATGTTCTTAAAATAGAAATTAAAATGTTGAAAAATCAAATCAAAGTCTCCGAAACTTAAAGTCACTAGTATGTTACCATATCCTGTCAACATGGTTGGACTGTAACAAATTGCGACGTGAAAAATAATCAACTACATCTCAAGAGCATTCCCTTCTCCCCACTTGCTTGCAAACACCTAGTTGCCTATTGTCATCGTCAAAATAATTGACGTGTTTAGTATGCTCTCAAGTCCTGTTGACTAGAACATGAGGTTAATACTCGTAACCAACATACATCTAGGTGTCAATATTAGAATTTAAAAAAAAAAGAAATTTCTAATACTCTAAAAGTACTACTGAAGACTCCTGGTTGATGGACAACCCACACACATGTTTAATCGTTCTAATTTAACAATAAGTTGAGTCCCCTGAATCTACATATGGATTCTTAATTTGACCATGAAAAATAAAGTAACTAGTCGTGGAGTATTAAAAATTTGTTTGGCATCAATATCATTTGGTGGTTAATTAACAAAGGACCAAAATAAAAAGATTCCATAAATGATCGATGCCCTATTAATCACGAGATGAAATAAATAATTATTGTTTTTTTAATTATTAAATAAATATGAGTCGTGCAAAATGATGGCAGGCACGTAGGATTGGCATTTTTCTTAAAGTTTTAGCGGCTTAAAAGAGTTTCATGCGACATTCCTGCGAGACACAAAATCAATTGCGTTTTTCCCATTCCCACATAGATATGCAACAAGAAATAGAGGGGCAAATACAGAAGAACAACAGAGATAAAGACGAAAGAGAGGAGAAAATAGAGAGAATTTACCGTACCGGCTGAAATCTCCATTTTCTTCCTCTTTTCTCGGCATTATCTCCCTATCTGTGTCCTCCTACAGCTTCACTTTCTCATTCCTTTTCAGGTTTGTCTGTTTCACAGCTTTTCCACTTTTCATCATTATTATGAACGAAAAGAAAGAAAAATAAATAAATAATCAAAATTCCACATTGTTCAATTCGAATATGAAAGCAGTAATCAGAGAAGGGGTGTCTTGAATTGCAAACTCCAGTAATTGGGATTTTCTTTTGATTAATTTCTTGTTATTTGTCTATATTTTTGTGGGTGCTTAAGCTTTCAATTAAGTTTCACGTGCCGGACGATTGGCCGGAGTATTTTATTCTTTCAATTATCAATCCTCCCCTCCCGCGAGCCGGTGGGCACATTGACCTATAGCAATATTAATTAATCGAAACCGATTTTCAGTAATTGTTATCTTTTCTGTATGGCTAATTGTATGTTCAATCTTATTCAAAGAATATCTTAAGTCCTTATATAATTTTAAATATTGTTCTCATATTAATGGCAATTGGCCTTGTTCACATGAATTCTGTAATCTTTGATGTTGCAGGAATTTGAATATCTGATCCTAAAACAAATTGTTGATTTTTTACATTGGTCGTATGTGGTTTGCGTAGCCTTGTTAAGATTGCTGCACCTTCAGGATTAAACAATGTTGTGCTGTGGAGGTGCAGAAGAGGAAATATCCAGCGGTCCTCCTGCAAATCAGTATAATGCGCCCCCTAGAACGGGTAATCCATATGGTGGTGGCACCGGTGGCGGTATGTCTTCCTTGCTAATTCGTTTTCCTGTTAACACAATTTTGCCGGAAACGGCCTGAATACTGCACTTCTCATTGCAGTTCAACTGTTCAAGCATTTTACTCATTAAGTCATTTTGCCCTGTAATAATAATTAAGTTTACCAAATCCAGAAACTATTCTTGTTTTTTGTAGTGCTAAACCATGTATAAACGTACTTTAGTTATATTTCAGGAAGTGAAAAGGAACATAGGCTTTCTAATGCTGTGAGAAATGGAACTCCTCAGAAAGTTCTACCAATTGAGACACCGGCATTGTCATTGGACGAGCTAAACAGGTTGACGGATAATTTTGGTTCAAAAGCTTTAATTGGAGAGGGCTCTTATGGCCGGGTTTATTTTGCAAAGTTAAGTGATGGTCGACCAACAGCAGTTAAAAAGCTGGATACCAGTTCTTCACCTGAGCCAGACGCCGATAACTTTGCTGCCCAGGTGAAAACATTGCAAATTTTTTCTACTTCGTTCAGGGAAGATAGCTATTATTATGGAAACAACGGTCTTTTATTTATATGATTGCCAGTGTCGATACAGTTATCAATGGTTTCCCGGCTCAACAATGAATACTTTGTGGGGTTGCTTGGGTATTGTCTTGAAGCAAATAACCGAATCTTAGCATATGAGTATGCATCTATGGGTTCATTACACGATGTCTTACACGGTATGTAGGTAAATTATAACATAGGATTTCAAAGTTTTGATGAAGCATCATTGTAGTATTTGGCTCTTTTCTGTTGTATAGGTAGAAAAGGGGTGCAAGGGGCTGAACCTGGTCCCGTTCTTACATGGAGTCAGAGAGTTAAGGTTGCTTATGGTGCAGCTAGAGGCCTCGAGTACTTGCACGAAAAGTGTCAGCCCTCGATTGTTCACCGTGATGTCAGATCTAGCAATGTTCTACTCTTCGATGATTTTATAGCCAAAATTGCTGATTTCAGCTTGACGAATCAGTGTTCTGATACTGCAGCTCGCTTGCATTCTACTAGAGTCTTGGGAACATTCGGCTACCACGCTCCAGAGTAAGCCTTTAGTTTCCTCCTCATATCTGGCTATGTCAAGACTCTACACAGATGTATCAAAACATTATGAAACATTAACAAGGCATCATTCTTCAGGTATGCCATGACAGGTCAGATAACTCAGAAAAGTGACGTTTACAGCTTTGGAGTTGTTCTTTTAGAGCTTTTGACAGGACGAAAACCAGTAGACCATACGATGCCCAAAGGCCAACAGAGCCTAGTAACCTGGGTCGGTTTTTCTGGCTATGCATGTCAATGGTTTTTCTTAACATTTTCTCCTCATTTAATTTGCGGGTATTTGCTGCAGGCAACTCCAAGATTAAGTGAAGATAAAGTGAAGCAGTGTGTGGATCCCAAACTGAACAATGATTATCCGGCAAAGGCTATTGCAAAGGTTCTCTTCCACCCTCAACTTTTATGCCATTTCCATCAAACTCTTAACTCCATAACACCACAGATTGCTCCTCAGGAAAATGTTATCCCATAATATTGAGCTATAGTTTCTTTACCTTGAGTGATAACGGACTAATGGCTTTTTACGCAGTAAACTTTCTTGAGACTCTCAAGTCATCAGTTTAAAACAACTTTGCATTGATATCTTGAATCCTACTTTTAATTTTGTGCAGATGGCGGCTGTTGCAGCACTTTGTGTTCAATATGAAGCAGACTTCAGACCAAATATGACAATCGTCGTCAAGGCTTTGCAGCCACTTCTCAACTCAAAACCAGCTGGACCAGACCCGCAGGCATAGCTTATATTACATAACGAAACCAGTTAAGCAGAATGACTGTAATATTGTGCATTCTTGATCAAACTCTACAATGAACATATGGGTATTGCTTCAGTGTGTAGTGGTTTTGTCTATTTGGTGCTGTTTGGTGGTGTGAGCCTTGCGGGTCGGGTTGGAGGATTTAATGCCGAAAAGTTAAATTTTATTAATTTGAGCTGTTGAGGCAAGGAGCAATGTTTTACAAGAATCTCATTAATCTTTCTGTGTAAAACCTCACTCGGTCAATTGTATCTCAATGAAAATGGCAACTCTTTGAAAGCCAATCCTTTTCTAATAATTTGCTAATGAGGAAAAATTCTAGTACCACTAGTTAATCAAGAATTTGTGTGTTCAATGGCCCTAATTTCGCAGTACATTGAGTGTCATGAACCCACATGTTTAATTTTGTAAGACGGAGTATGACACTCTTAGTACTAGAATTTCATTATGCTAATGAATTTTGGTGCCATCAATTTGACCTAGTTTTAGCAACGATCAGTCGCTTTCAAAG
The DNA here is from genome assembly GCA_963692815.1 of Nyctanthes arbor-tristis. Lineage (NCBI taxonomy): Eukaryota > Viridiplantae > Streptophyta > Magnoliopsida > Lamiales > Oleaceae > Nyctanthes > Nyctanthes arbor-tristis. Next base: position 79,348 of record CAVNYN010270135.1, read on the forward strand.
GTTTCAACTACAGTCATTCAAGCTGTAAATGGTTTCAACAATGGTCACTCAAAAATTGCCAAGATTAAAGTTTGAGGACTTAAAATATAAATTTTATTTTTTAATATGAAATTTTGATTTTTACACTGGTCTTAGTGATGACTATATGCACTTAAAATCTCCATAGAAGATATAACTTGGCCAAGTAAGCATCTATATTAAAAAGGTTATTTGTTATTGGCTGAAGTTATGTTATTTAATTTTATTTTTTTTTTGATACTATGTTAATTAATTATTGATAATATGGGGAAAAATTAAAAACAATTTTGCTGTAAAATATTCTTCAGTTTTTTTTTTCACAATTAAGAGAGAAAAAGGGATAAATCTAAGAGTTCAACAATATTCTTCAATTTTTCTTTTTTGAAAAAAATATTTCTTCAACTAACCCCATGCATAATCTATTTATTATTAGCAGAGAGGGAGAATGCAATAACTATTTTTTTCCCATAAAGGGAAAGGAGTTTTTTTTTTTTTTTTTTGGTGGGGGGGGTGGGTTTGGAAACTAGTTAGGTATGATCATAATACACAGGTCTTGACGGCTGAAAACAATAGTTTAAGACTTCAACTCATTTTTTTTTTGTTTTATTTCTTCATGCCCGGTTCATAATCTACTTCTTATTGGTGAAAGAAAATGCCACTAGATGAATTTTTTCTATTTTTTTTTTTGACAGAATCCTGTTTTAAAACCAAACCATTTATTTATAAAATTAAAATCATCATTCACCAACCTGCAAAACGTGCTTGGCAGTTGGCACTTTGCTGTCCATCATCATCATCATCATTATTATTATTATTATTAGTAGTAGTAGCACCACCACTACTATTACTATTACTACTAGAATTCTCGTACGTGCGTTGGACGAGAGAACAACAGTAATAAGAAAATTCAACATTAGCATATATTTAGCCCGAACCAAACATTTACTAAATGCAATAAAGAAAATATACAATTGATTTAGCAGTATTCCGATTTAATACCATGTATATAGTATGTTAATGGTGCCATACGATGCATTGGGGTACGCCACATAGGAAATCACAATAGATCATTTCGTGTTATATATCTGGTGTTAGATCATTTTCAAAATAAAATAATAATGGTGCCACTAAGAAAAACTAATGTAAAAAAATTCTCTAATCAAATCAACAACCCATTATCGTTCACCCACGTGCTCTTCCGATCTTTTAAAGGGAACACAAAATAGAGAATAAAAAATTGAAACCTAAATGCAAGTATAAATGTAAAATAAGGCCTCACTGCAAGCTGAGAAATATATTCCTTTTGTATTGCTTCTTCTTGCTGCTCATGAAAAGTATTTGCACCGGGCTATCGGAAGAGCATCGTAGAAAATCACGGTCCTTGGTATTTGAAGCATCAAACTTCTCACTCCAAACTCCTTTAAAATACACTGCATTTGTAAAAATGAGCCTAGTGGAAGCATCAATTGATCCAAACGGAAGAATTTCTTTGATACGGCCACTCATCTCCTTTTCAGCCCATTGATTGACTTCACTGATTACCTCAACAGCCTTTGAAGACATCAAAAAGTAACGAAAATTATTATCAACTCATTCTTAATCAATTAGTGTGCACAAGCAGCAAGACCATAACATAAACAATCAACAAGGAGGACATTTATGATAACTTATAACGTAGTGCTATGATATTGAAATTTTTATTGACTAACAATTTTCTGAAGGAATATTTATCGGCAAATCTAGTCCTGCCTAATTTAAGTAATGAAAGAAATCTAATGAAAGATAAATATTCTTATAGGTTGTAATTGAGTGAGAGAAGAATTTTGATTAAAATATTCCATCCTTTGATTCCAATTAAGCTCTACAAAATTACAGGTACTATCTTAGAATTATCCAACTTGGAAACAATTATTTCATATAACTGCAGTATCCAGTTACACTTGTTCACTTTACTTCATCCAATTGCTCCCACAACAACCCAAAACTAATAAAAAATCTTCCAGGCTTTCCCCAAAAAATTATTGTGTTCTTTTCATATAAATATAGACTGGCATCTCCGTTGTTCTCAAATTCCACTATGAAAACTTTAACCTCTTCATCATGTGAGATCACAAAATCAATTTTCAAACATTTGAAATTAGAGAATTGCTTGACAATTGCCCCATCATTAAAAGTGATTTTTGGAGCTTGCTCTTCTAAGACCATTTCCTCATCATTCTCATGTTTTTCTTCTATAATGGAGGTTTCTGACACTTTCTCTTCATGAAGAGTATTAGAATGGTTGATAACTTGAGAGATTCATTCTTGTTGTCCTTCATCATTCCTCAAAAATTTTACCTGCTTCTATCATTGTGGAGTTAAACGTACATATGGACAAGCATTTAATTCATGATATTCACCACAAAATTCACATTTTAGATCTACTAGAAGTGCTAGATGTGCAACGGAACAATCACTTAGTGCGTGATTTGCACAACAACAATCACACATTAAATCAGTTTCTATCATTTGACTCTCAAGTTTCTTCTCATGTTCCTTCAATTGTGCCACTTATAATCCATTTGGCCATTCTCCATACTCTTTATTTGTTTTCATAGACAAACTCGCATCTGAGCGCCAGTCATAACCATCATCCATCCTGAAAAGAGCAAGCCAAACAAATCAAATAGTAGAATAAAATTTCAAAGTAAAGCTAGAACTAAATAGTATCGATGTCAATCTCAATCCTCGACGACAGTGCCAAAAATTTTTTGGTAAAAATATGTATATGAAATCTGCAAGTGTATTGGTCGAGCAAGTAATACAGTAGATAATGAGTCTGTGTTATCATTCTCATAATGATCAGATTGAGTATCAAAATTATTAGTTCCAACTTTATTTGAATGATCAAATCTTGAGTTTTATTAAGAAATGAAAAAAAATAACAAGTTAATAAAATTAAGCAAATAAAATATATACAAAGATTTAGAGGGAGTTATATGATGGATATGTGTTAGGATTAACGACTTCACTATAATTGATCCACCTAGTCTAGGGACAATTAATCTACATTACTGATCGAATTTCACAAAATTAATCAACCATCCCCTCTTGAAGTTAATTAATCCTACTTAATTAAGCCCTCTCACCTATCTCTAAGTGAGCATGTTATCAACTCTCTTAAGTGCATTAATCATAAGAAATTCATATAAGCCTCCCTAAAGTTCAAGCTATAGTGACTGCATTAACTACAAGTAAATAATGATTCTTATTACATAAGTTAAGTTAAATATTCTTCTCTTGAATTCAATAAAAATCTATAGATTCATTCATCCATTAGCCAAAAAGATGAAGACAAAATAATATACTAATAAGAATTTAACGTAAAAATTAATTGCATAAATTAAGCATAAAGAACACGACTATGGACCCATCTAGGTTACATCGTTCGTCCTAATTTTAAATCAGTTTAGTTACACATCATGAATGAAAAACACAAATAAATAAAATAAAGAGCATAGCCCAGGTAATTAGATCTTGAATAAGATGAAAAACTCTTGCACCAAGCTTCTTCTTCTTCAATATCGAGCTTGATCCCCGAACCTTTGAAAGTTTTGTGCTTTTCTCCATCTTTTCTATAATGTTTTGTGTATTGTGTAACTCCTCTCCTCCTCTTTGAAACTAGGCTTGACCTCTTTATATAAGGCCTAAAAAGTCTAAAGGAAAGAATAAAATCTGTGTACTAAGTTTACCATAAAAAGAATTCTAAATAAAATAGGAAATCACGAAAATCACCCATGCGACTACATGACAGATCCATGTGGCCGCATGGGTCTTTAGCCGCCACTTTGCCCATATGGAACAACGCATGCGACTACACATTTTGATGACTCTCTGAACTTGGCCGCACTGGGCCTCATGGCATAACTCCTTACCGGATTTTCCCTTTGCGCTGCCATGCGGCCGCATGCCATGCGGCTACTCCAACTTCGTCTTTTATCTTTCAATTTTGTTTGTTTTGACCACCGACTTTGTAATTTGTGCTAAAATGATCCGAATTTGTCCCAACTTGACTTCCTCTTAGATTTTAACCTATAATTCGCCAAATTAAACGTAAATACGAACTTTTAAATACAATATCACATAATTATCAACACATATAGGGGATTTAAACATAAAAAATAAATACTTATCAGTGCGTGCCCAACTATTGGTATTGCTGGACACATAAGAGGAGGAGGATGTGGAACATTGATAAGAAAATAGAGGCTAGCTACTGATCATGTCATTGATGCACGAATTATCGACGTGAATGGAAGAATTCTCGACAAGAAATTATGGGCGAAGATCTTTTTTGGGCCATAAGAGGAGGTGGAAGTGCCAGTTTTAGTGTCATTGTTGCTTGGAAACTAGAATTCGTGGATGTTCCAGAAAAAGTAACCGTATTCAGATTAGCCAGGACTCCAGAGAAAAATGCAACTATTCTTGTTCACCAATAGCAATCCGTCACACACAAATTAGACAACGACTTGGCTCTTAGACTCTTGATAACGAGGGTGAATTCGGGCCAGCTTGGGAAAAAAAACTATTCAGGTTTCATTTCAATCATTGTTTCTTGGTGACATCGACATGTTGCTTCCAATGATGCAGCAAAACTTCCTTGACCTGGGTTTGCGAAGAGAAGATTGCACTGAGATGAGGTGGATACAGTCAGCCCAGTATATCTATGGGCTTCTGGGATCACTTGAAGTTTTGCTCAATAGGACTGACTAGGAAGAAGTGAGACACTTCAAAGGGAAACTAGACTATGTTAACGAATCGATTCCCATAAAAGGTCTAGAAGGCTTATGGCAATGACTTTTCGAAGAAGAATCAAAGGAGGCCCTATTTTGGTCATCCCATATGGTGGAAAATGGATGAAGTTTCAGAATTTGCCTTTCCCTTCCCATACAGAGTTGGTAATTTGTACCAAATGCATTATGTCGTCTATTGGAAAGATGAAAGCCAATCACATAAGTATATAGGTTAGATCATAAGACTTTACAATTACATGACTTCTTATGTTTCCAAGTTTCTAAGGATGGCATACATCAAATACAAAGATCTTGATATTAAAGTGAATAGCAAGGGCAACACAAGCTAGCCAGCATCTGGGGACTCAAATATTTCAAGAAGAATTTCCACAGCTGATTCAAATGAAAACCAAGGTCGATACATCTAATTTCTTTAGGAATCATGAACAAAGTATTCCGCCCCTCTTATCGAGGAGACCAAGAATGGAAATTAGGCATTTTTGCAATAGTTTCTTATGAATGATGACACATGTGCAACGAACATCGTGTTTCTTAGTTTATTCATTAATAAAATATCCCATTTTAATTGTAACAAAAGTTCTTATATTTCAGTAATTAATTAATCAATTAATTAATTTTTGTTCAAAATTTTCCATTCTCCATTGTATTTAATCTTTTCCGCGTTATTTTTTTAAGACCCTGCCGCTCTAATTAATTTTTAATTATCTAAAGTTATAATTATAATCCTTGTCTTATTATTATTATTATTATTATTATTATTATTATTATTATTATTATTATAAATTTTGCTAATTATATGGCCATGGGACTCAAAAGAAGACAAGAAGTTTTAGGTTCCTGGTCAATTCATCTTGATAGATGTATTAAACTAGATTTTGAGTTTTGATATTTTATGTAGGTTCGATAATCAATATTACCGCGAATTAGGTGAAAAATCCGAATCAAAATGAAATGCTCCAAAATGTCACTAGGAATTCAAACCCCAATTAATTAATACTTTGATATTGAGTATATCAGATAATTCAAGATCTTATAATGAGTTCCTTGTAAATTAAAGGAAAGGGTAATTTTCACTTTGTGTTAATTTTGTCTCTATTCTTTTTTTTTTTGGCCTACTAGGTTCCCGATCTTTCATTTATTATCGTAATATGTCTCCAACGTCACTTTTCGTCTTCAACCTTTCTTTGTTTCCACCATAGGTCCCCAGTAGTGAAACACAAAGTATTACAACCAGAAGGTCAAAGTTTGCAAATTTGAAGTTGGAGATCTTTTGTTAAAGAAAGTGTCCACGCATCTGGAGTGCTACAAAGGCCTTGAGAAGGACCCTATAAAGTTTTAGAAATCCTACCACATGGCGCCTACAAATTGGAGTATCTAAATGGCAAAGCTATTCTTCATTCCTAGAACGCGTAGCATCTGAAGAAATATTACCAATAGCTGAGTTCGACTTTTGTAAAATGTTACTTCTACAGATGAACATGCACATATAATTAAAGCCCGTCTGAGGCCCTTACCTTTTCTGGTTACAGATTTTGTTATTCACAATGTGTGGCATAGAACTTAATCTCTAACTAAACTTCAAAGGCTCGTTGAACCCAATCAGGGAAATAAACTTCCCTAGGCTCGTTGAGCCCACCAGGGGCATCTTCCCTAGATCACAACTCAAAGGCTTGTTAAGCCCAATTAGGGAAACAAACTTCACAACTAGGGCACCTTCTTAACATATTAGAAATCAACCATACGCACTTAAACAAGATTACTATGGCCACAGTTATGCTGGGGGCCTAAAAATTTGAGCTCAGCCAGGTGTGTCCGAACTTAAATTAGGGTAGTTGGGCCGAAAACTTGGATCGTGAGATAGGCTAAACTTGGAACGTGAGATAGGCTAAAATGGTCTTGACAGGATGGTCTAAATAGGGACGAGCAGATCCGAGTTCCTAGTTCCTTACGGATAAGAAAACAGCCACAAAGCATTGATAGCGAAGGCTACTTAAAAAAAATGTATAACACTTTTCTAATTTTTAACACTTGGAAAATTTTTAACACTTTGAAAGTTTTTCAAAGTAGGGATTCTGATCTCATCTATTTGGGTGTTTGCTTAGGTACAGTGGCTCTAGCAGGCCTCGTAACTCTGGTTAGACAGAAAGCATACAATCTCTGACCGGTCTAAGATGGCCGACCCTATACATAGAATAGAGATAGGCCCAAAATGTCTAACCATGGTGTCACTAATCAAAGTTCGGGCAAAAAGGGTGAACGACACTTAATAAGGATATTTATTAAGCGATTTAGAGAACCTTCAGCATTATGGAATCTCTTGATACACTTAGAAAACATTAGCTCTGCTTGGAATCCAATACATCAAAATCAACAACATTGAAGGGCTAGGGCTGTGGTCTAGAAAAAATGCTACTATGCTCTGGTCGGTCATAGTTCTATTTAGACCATTTTGGCATATCTCACTTTGTTGTGCAATACGGATATCTAGTCGACGTGTGATCGGTTAAAGTCAGCCGAACAGAACTGACGAAGTCTGATGAGTGTCAAAATTTGCATATTTGATATATCATTTCTAAGGTAATAAATGTTCATTTGATAGCAATCCAACTAATTTATTGAGCCAAATTGATTTTCATGCCACAAGTCCATTCTGTATGAATACATGTTCGAAAATGTAATTAGTCAACGTGCGTATTCATATACATATTGAGAAGTATTATACATAAAAAATGGTATTTATTGATGTATTTTTTACGTGTTGCAAGTGTCGGAAGTTTATGGATGCAAGTGGATCAAAACTAGTCTGGATGGTCAACAATTACGTCTACCGTGGCAAGTGTCAAAGAAATAATAATAACCTGAGTTCTACAAGTCCAATGAAGATGGTTCAAGTGGAATTAGAACGAAAACTTAAATATATACAAAATCATCCCATATGACTATATTCAAATTCAGTTGAAAAGGTTGTCAAAATTCATCATTAAGTTGCAAGTTGTGTTCTTATCAAGATATGATGTTGATTAGTGTGTAGCCATTAGTATTTTGATCATATCGAGTGTTCTAGACAATGGAATGGTATAATTCAAGTTGGAGAACGAAGCTAAGATATTTATATACAATCTTCGTCTTTATCCCTTTCCCAGATTCAGGACTTAAGTCAACCAAAAAAGGGCCAAGAGGAGACGACAACCAAAACAATTTGACAGTCAAACTTTCTGCCTGTACAACTGCCGGTGTTTCACGCATATGTCGAGATGTAGTTATCCAAATTCTATGATGTTTGATCCATTAGAAAGACAAGTTGTAGAGATAAAAATAATATTTTATCATTTGATTCTAAATATGGACGAAAAAGTCTCAAAATTCACCTACAATCTGCAAGTTGGTACATTTACATTATGGCTGCTGGACAAGTGGGCAATGCTTAGTATTTTGGACATATCTTGGCCTAAAATTTCCAATTGGCTTGAAAGTTTTTCCAAAACATATCAAACGCATTTTGAAACAACTTTCATGTTGGCGATAAGTCCTAATTCGATGAATATCATCATCAAAAGATAGATATTATTTGAAATAGATTTTCTAGAGCCAGCCAGGCATATGGATTAACTTTGATCAAGTTGCGACAAGCAAGTTGGTGGGTTTTCTCTATATGAGGAGCACGTTTGTGGTTGTTTAAGAAGAAGTTTTTGGAGAGCAAAGCCTAAGAGAAAGGAATGAGGAAACAAGGAACAAAGTAGAGGTATTTTCATAGAAGAATTCATAGATTTATACTTGAATCTATGCCGGGTTCTATCTATTTTTGTTATTTTACTTTGATTATATTCTAAGCATTTTTGTACTAAGGTTGAAGATGAAACCCTTTTGACAATGTACTTGTTTGGGTATCAAACTAATTCCATTTGTGTGAAACTATATGATTCTTACTTATTTCATTAATCAATCCGATAGATCTTTCATCTTTAATATCAAGTATTATTGATAGTTAGAAATTCATTTGATCATTCCATGCTTGGATTTGGTTGTTAAGTATTCATCGTTTTCTTTAAATTGATACTGAGAATGCTTAGACAGTTTAATAAAAGAAGCAAAGAAGAACCTACTTTTGAATTTCTTAAACTGATCTTTATTGCTAAATTTATAGGTAATAATAGATTGATTTCGACTTGTTGCTTGAATTTGGGAATTAATAGATATCTAGCTAGTATGTTGTTGAATGTGGTGGATTTAAAAACCTTAGTAATTCTCTTTTCATTAATCAAAAACATGTGGAAGCTTATTATCTTTTATTATTTTCCATTACAACAAGTTTTTGATTAAGAGAATTAATAAGGTTTTCATTGGACTTCTAGAAATTCGGTTATCATTGTTTCTTTGACAATTGACATCATAGACGTAATTGTTGACCGTCTAAACTAGTTTTGATCCACTTGCATCCATGAACTTCTGACACTCGTAACACATAAAAATACACCAATAAATACCATTTTTCTTGTATAATACTTCTTAATATGTATATGAATACACATTTTGATTAATTATATTTTTAGAACATGTTTTCATACAAAATGGACTTGTGGCATGAAAATCGATTTAGCTCAATAAAATGATTGGATTACTATTAAATGAACATTTAGTGACTTAGAAATGATATATCAAAGGTGAAAACTTCGACACTAATCAAAGTCAAAAGTAGTATGGTCATACAAGAAGACGCATTGAAAACGGTAGTAATAAAGATAATATGAAGTCACAAAAGGAAACTAAGTCTTTCATAATAAGCAAGAGGACGTGAAACCTAATATGAGAAGTTTATGAAATTTAAAATTACAAAAGAACATGAGATCCAAGTAATTGGGGGAATTAAAGATACTCCGTCTTCTGATCGTTTCTATCTACCTAGCGGCCCATTTTACCATTAGTGGCTTCTTTAACCGGCATTTTCCCATATCTGCCCTCTTTAGCATTCCCTGTAATATAAATCACCAAACCAGGAGTTCAGCTGACAAGGGTCTCTTCTTCGGCCTCCATGTCTTCCTTCTCCACTATAATGCTAGGATCATCCTCGTCTTGCTTGGCAAAATTGAGTTCATGTTCAGCTTTCAACTTTACATAGCCTTCAACAATTGAGCTGAGGTTGGTAGAAGGAAGGAGAGCTTTCACCTTTTGGATTATCTCTTCCTGACCCACTAGGTAAGATTCCAGTTAGTCGGCTTTATATAACTTAGATTTATGAAAGGCTTGGGAGTGAGTTCGGTAGTCTTTCCTGGCCTTCTCTTTTGTCCTGTTCAATTTGTTCTGTAGATCAGCCACAGTGATATTGAATTTTTTCTCTAAAACTTGGATATTAGATGTACGGTTTTGGAGATCAATCAAGTGGCCGAATTTTTCATTCTCCAAATTATCCTCCACCTTGGCCAACTTTTTCTTTGAGATCGCCAGACTGACCTTATCCATGTCAGACTCTTCTTGAAGCTGCTTGTTTGAGTCCATGACAAATTGGACCTTTGATTGGGAATGGAATGGGTAGTGACAAGTTGTGCAGCAAGAGCAGATGTTGAGCTGATGGACTCTAGTATGTCCATATTGGTAAACTTTATCTCGTCTTTTTTCGTCCATCTCCTGGTGACCATCTCTTAGGAACCCTTAACACTGGCAGGTACCTTGTCCAGAGCTTCTAGTCTAGGAGTATAGACTAATATCCTATCCCTATAAATCTTGAGGAGCCGATCTTTCTGTTTACCAAACTCAGAAGCGCGGCTCGAGTGGACTAGCAAGTGAAACCTCCCTCAACCTCTGCCTTGGCTGGAACGAGTGGAGACGGGCTCTCGAATCATAACCCCAGAATGACATGTGTTAGGAGGGTTGGTTTTACTTTTCTTCAAAGGCGCGGCGGGGCATGGATCGGTCACTTTTTTCTTTGAGATCTCTTGAGAGGAGGTGACTCTAGTCCCCTTGGGAGGTGACTTTGACACGTCTCGAAGTATCACCTACTTGTTTGTGCTGCATCACTCAACTCATGTACCGATCCTCAAGTACGCAAGTTTGAGACTATATATTTAAATTATTTTTAGCACATTCACTTTCACTTTCAATTGATCCAAATGCTATTATATTTTAGTATTACAGCTCATAATTAGACTTGTAAGTGAGTAGCAATACTCGTAAAGGATATACTACATTGGAATATTAATAATAGCGTGTAATAGCATCAACACACTAAAGAAGAGACAACTCATTTGGCTCACTATGCTTCTGTTTTAGCGATACTTGCCATTTTATTATTGACAGTACACCGTCTCTTATTTTTATTCTTTCAACTTTATACTATAAGTATTAATAGTAATATTTCATACTATCGATACTTCGTAATAGTTGTCGATTACAAGTTTATCTATCTATAAAACTATAACATAGGTACTGTATTTTATGGAGGGACTAGGAATACATCAATATACAAGCTAACAGTAGATGATTGAAACTTGAAGAAATCTTATCATATCGTGATGCAGTCCTATAACGCAGAGTTTATTCGGTCATATACAGATGATCTGCTGTAAGCTTGAATTCAAGTCACATAGATTCTTTTATAGTGCTTACATTTTGAAAACATGAGAAAATATTGAATTCATAGAATTCAGTGAGTAACTTCTACACATGCAATTCATTTAGTTTGAAAACTTGTCATGTGGGGGCCTAATTACATCACTTCAGATCTTACCGAGTACTCCATAAACTTGAACTTATCATATGTTTGGATGGCACCAATTATAACATAACTTAACATGACATGAGGACTTGATCATTAGCCACCTATTGTAACCTCTCAAGTCCAAAACATAATATGGTCATTGGCTATCTTATTGTAACCTTCCAAATATATAAATATGATTCTGAATGTTGTTGATGTAATCCCACAAGTGGACGGATCGTTAACAAGTAATATAGTAATGAATAGAGTGTCGAACTCACGAAGACTGAATCTACTAAATTCCACTTTAATTGATCTTGGCTTTCATTACAGGACACCACACAATAAGATTTGATAAATAATTTCAAAAGGAAAATAAAAGCTAGATAAGAAAATAAATAAAATTATTCACAAATATTAATACACAAAAGTACTAGGATTCTTGAATCCATCACCGTTCTCATGATTAACTCTTGGTACTCGGGGTTGAAAATCAATAATCTAATATTATTCAGAAGCCTCTCTCGATAGTCATCCAAATCTATACCTATACATGAGATTAATTATCTCTAATTAACCTTCGAACATATGGTACGCATTAATATACTGTGATTATTATTTACAATTTCATAGAGCATAATAGTATCTCCATCTATGGTAGGCCGTTCATTACCATGTGCTAACTCATGATGAATCTCTTGAAAATAACATGAATCACAAAACTCAATCTAATGGTGATCAAGCATCAAATTGGAACAAGGAATAATGAACAATCAACCCACCAAACAAGAACAATAGCAAGAACGAATACTATAAATTAAACATGAAAATAGGTTTCATCGTTAACCCTAACACAAAACAAATAGCCTAACATCATACGAGAAAGGGAAAAACTATAAACGTAAGAATTCATTACCTAAAAGATGGCAAATTCAAGATAAAATCCATGTTCTCTTCTCGTGATGGCTCCCCATCGATTCCTCTTGACCACTACCGTATGTCCCTATGGTCGTCCCTCGCTTCTCCAACCACAGCTCTCAACGGCTCTTTCTTCTTTTCCATTTTATCCTATAATAACGCATGCAACTTGGGCCGAAGGCCCAATTTTCTCTCTTTTTTCTTTTTATTATTTTTTCAAATGAAAATTGAATTGCAACCATCCATCTCCTCCCCTCTTCAACTTTAGTTCTTCGAAGATTGTGTCTTCAACCCGCCTATTTGACTTCTTCACATTCAATCTTTAGATTTTTGAACATGAGCAAATTAATATGTTACGATTCAAAAGTTGATAAAATTGGCCCCTTTTCCTTTTTTCCTTATTCAATTGCTTGAGATCGGGTTAAATCCTAAAATAAACAAAAAAAAAAAAAACAAAATTAAGTAGTAAATTGAGGAAATACAATGATAAATATTTAGTTTCAATGGCCCAAGATGATAAGTACAAAATTGCACTTATCAAATTCCCCCCAAACTTAACCCATTATTCGTCTTCGAATAATAAAAATTAAGACAAACAGCTAACACAAAAAAAAAAGAAAAAAATTGTGTGTTAAAAATAATTTTGCCAACTTTCCAACTCATGTTATTCATCATTGTTACAAAACAGTGCTACCAAAAGTCAACACGTCCAATGCTCAACTAAATAATATGCACAGTCAAATCCACTATCATGCATCTTCAGTTGGGCATCCCCAACTACCATAGTGAAATATATCCTTGCCCTCTTGTGAGAGGCTCACATTCCCCAAACTTCTTTTTTTTTTTACTTTCCCCTTCTTTTTCTTTCTTTTGAGCATATGCTTTTAGGTTTTAAAGCTTTCACCTCTCAATGAAAGACCAGGTTGGTTTAGGTCTTTCCGTGAAAAAACTAGCTTAGTCAATGAGAATTCTCCTAATTTTGGGAGCCCCAACCTTTCCAACATCCACTAAACAGTCAAACCCACTAGTTATCTGCATCCCCAAAATTGAAAATTGTAGTCTTGCATTTACTATTCTCACACTTTTTTCCTTTATTTTTTTTCTTGTCATATCGCTTTTCTTTTTTCTCTCTCTCTCTCTAAATTTTCTCAATTCTTTTTTTTTTTTGTCTTTTTTCTGATTTCTTTCTTTTCTTCTCTTTTTCTTAATAGCCTCAAATGTCTTATGTGCAATTCATCTCTTCATTGGGCTTTCTATATAACCCTTGTAACGGGCTTTGGGCCGGTGGCTCCCGATTCATTTGACTCAGGGCGCCAGGTTTAAAAGACCCCTAAGGACTTAATTGCTCGAGTCACACAGGCTTTGAAGAGTGATAAAGACACATCAAATGCATTTTTTCCTCTATTTTTTCTGTTTCTAAATCTAACTGTTTAAGACTTAATTAAAAAAGGGATGAGACCGCTAGCATCTGGTCATTGCCTAGCTTCTATTGGTGAGTCAAAAACACTCCACACAAATATTCAATATGCACGGAATCCACACGAGTCTTACTAGTATTCCCAAAGCTCAACATTTCCCAAACTTAGATTTCAATAGGTTTGGAAAGTAAGAACAAAGGAAGGGTTGGGTAAGATATTCTAAGTTTTTTTTAAATTTTTTTTTTGATACTAATATCTACTAAACCATTCACCCAACTAAAGTGCAGATTATTGTGACTTATGCTAAATAAAAAACGTTTCTCACATAGACAAGCAATTTTAACCGATAATATCATGTCGCAATGCTCCATTACAAATAATGGACAGCACAAGATAGAAAATATTCCAACCGGCAAGACAATCAAATACAAAAACAAACCCCTTTTTATTTTTATTTTTTTGGGTCAAAATTTTTTATTTTTAAGATTTTTTTTGAAGCAATAAAATTTACACTATAAACCCGATCTCTCAACAAATGTTAACCAACAAAATTTTAAAGCATCCTACCCTCACACTCAAAGTATACATTGTCCTCAATGTATTAAACAAAAATAAACAAGATAGGGTTAAGATATTCCCAGTGCAGAGATTGAAGAATACGAGAAAGGAAGATAGGACTAGTTGTACTTTTCCTTTGCATGCCCCTTCTACTTCTTCTGGTGTGTGGTTCCTTTTTCAATTGGTGTTGTACCTATATTGATAAGTAAAATACATATAAGTCTAATAGGTAAAATCAATGATAATATAAGGTTGAGTATAAAGTGGTGTGCACTACCCAAATTATACTACAATTTCTAATTAAAACCACGAACCAATTAAATTATCACTCGAGCGCAAACATGCTTCATTACAAGTAAAGAAGACTAAAATAAGTGATTTATGCTCAAGATATGAAGAAAATTCAATCCACACAACCTACTTCTGTAAAAGATGCAAAATTTGAAATTTTAAACACAAACCGACCAAGCATCTTTGACCAAAGAAAACATGAGGAACTCTTAAGGCTTTCTCGAATGATATATATGAAAGTATTAATATTAATCTAACTCTCTGTAAAATTTCAAGTCAAACAGAGGTCATTTGAGCTAGACGACGAGGGGCCGTAAATGACATAAAACAGGGGCTGAAACTGCCACAGCTGGATTTAAGCTCGAGTAACGTGCCAAAATTTTGAACTTTCCCCGAGCTATCTTTTGACACAAGAAAGTAAACATGTTGCTCTAGATCTCCACAAATTTTAGGACAAACAGAGGTCATTTGTGCTAGACAATTGGTGGCCGAATTTGGCTGCCATCTGGGAGAAATATTAGGACGCGGCTGGCAGCGGTTTGCAAACAGTGGTTCGCCACGGGCTACAACGAGCACCAAGCCGCAGCTGGCCGCGGTTTGCATGCCCCGGTTGGGCGCGGTTCGGTCCTTTTCTTCATTTTTTTTCTAAAAGCTAAAAACGACCCATGTCTTTGATGAATGCAATGTAAATTATAAGTGTCTCTAAGTGAGGCTAAGAAATATATGCTAGGAATTATGAATGATATAACAAAAATGGATCAATGTAAAACTAGAAATTAAACGTGCCTAAAACTAATGCAATGCTAGAACATAAATGCAATGCAAAAATTAAAAACAAAGAAAAGAAAAGGGATAGAGAATGGGTTGCCTGCCATTAAGCGCTTATTTATAGTCATTAGCTTGACTGTATAGCCATCTACTTCAAGGAATTTTAAATGACGTTCTTGACAACTTGCTGGACATGTCAAAGTTGCCTTTGATTGTCGTCACAATTAAGCTCCAAGCTTTAATGTTGCCCCTCTCAAAGTCATACGACTTAGTTTGATTGTCCGACTCTAATTCAAGTATGTAAATTTCAACTAGTTCATCAGATCCCATGACGAAATCAAATGAACCATCAAATTTGTAAGGGGTTTCATAAGTAACTTCAATTTCGTTGCTCAACACTTCTTCATGTTCGTCAATTGAAATCTCGTACTCCCTCTCATCTTGATATTTTCCATAGATGGTTTATTGTTCTTTTCTAACTCTTCCACTATTGCACATACCAATTCCATTGCTTCTTGATTTTCTTTAACCCATTTATTTATCTCAGTTTTGCAAAGCCTAAGGTGCTCTATCTTGAGTTGAAATAGGCTGTTAAGTTCTTCTAACGGTAGTTCCCATTGATCTATATAGTAGAACTGTTGATAGACCGATCATTCCTTTAAAGCTGAATAAGTCCATTCCTCATCAATGGGCGTTAATGCAGACGTGCGCATGTCATCCTCATAGATCCCAGCTAATTTATAACATTCCACCATTCAAACTTTTTGCTTATTGAGGAATATTGCTAGAGGCATGTTTTCCTTATTGAGCTTTGAGAATCTCCAATACCATGCCATGTTATTGATCTCCTAATTTTCTTTCATTCCCTGACGCTATAAAACAAAGAAAAACAAGTAGATCAACTGGAAAATCTAAGAGAAAAAGTAAAAATAAAGCTAAAATCAACTAAAGCGAAAACAAGTAAAAAATTTAGTCCTCGGTAACGGCGTCAAAAACTTGTTGTTGATGTAATCCCGCAAGTGGACGGATCTTTAACAAGTAAGATAATAGTGAATAGAATGTCGAACCCACGAGGACTGAATCTACTAAATTTCACTTTAGTTGATCTTGGCTTTAATTAAAGGAAAACACACAATAATATTTGATAAATAATTTCAAAAGGAAAATAAAAGCTAGATAAAAAATTATTCACAAATATAAATACACAAAAGTACTAGAATTCACAAATCCACCACCGTTCTCATGATTAACTCTTGGTACTCGGTGTTGAAAAATCAACAATCCAATATTATTCAGAAGCCTCTCTCAATGGTCATTCAAGTCTATACCTATACATGAGATTAACTATCTCTAATTAATCTTCGAAATATGGTACATATTAACACGCTGTTATTATTCTTTAGCAATTTCAGAGAACATAATCGTATCTTTATCTATTATAGCGCCCCATGTCGTTTATTACCATGTGCTAACTCATGATGAATCTCTCGAAAACAACATATCACAAAACTCAATCTAATGGTAATCAGGCATCAAATTGGAATAAGGGAATAATGAACAATCAACCCAATAAACTAGAACAATAACAAGAACGAATACTATAAATTAATCATGAAAAAGGAGATTTCATCGTTACCCCTAGCAAAAAACAATTAGCCTAACATCATACGAGAAAGAGAAAAACTATAAACGTAGGAATTTATCACTAAAAAGATGGAAAATTCACGATAAAATCCGCGTTCTCTTCTTGCGACGGCTCCCCATCGACTCCTCTCGGCCACCACCATATGTCCCCACGGTCGTCCTTCGCGGCTCCAACCGCGGCTCCCGACAGCTCTTTCTTATTTTCCCTTTTATCCTATAACACATGCAAATTGGGCCAAAGGCCCAATTTTCTCTCCTTTTTTTTTTTAATTATTTTTTCAAATGAAAATTGCATTGCAACCATCCATCTCCTCCCCTCTTCAACTTTAGTCCTTCAAAGATTGTGTCTTCAACCGGCCTATTTGACTTCTTCACATTCAATCCTTAGATTTTTGAACATGAGCACATTAATATGTTCACGATTCAAAAGTTGATAAAATTATCCCTTTTTCCTTCTTTCCTTCTCCAATTGCTTGAGATCGGGTTAAATCCTAAAATAAACAAAAACAAACAAAACTAAGTAGTAAATTGAGGAAATACAGTGATAAATGTTTAGTTTCAATGGCTCAAGTTAAGTACAAAATTGCACTTATCATCGAACATGGCCATGAATATCATGTCAATATGGATAAGATCTTCCATGGGGTAATTACTTTTGAAAATTTGCTTGAATCTTAGAGTAATGCAAGACAGATAATAATCACTTAACAGTAATATAACTTTCTTGCAACATGCTTGGAACATAATGTTATGCAAAGAATACAATAAGAAGGCACATAATAGGGCGTATAAATCACTCACAATAGGAAGTTCCCATTTGATTTATAAGTTGGAGTTTAATAATTAAAGGGCTTACTTAGAAGTTATACATTGTGCATAATATGTTATTTCTATTGATCCTTCACATAATATTGGAGTCAAGCCCTGTTACACAAGAATATGTAGCTCCAGCATTTGGGGTGGTGTAGGGGTGGGGTGGGTTTTCTTAATTTTTTTATTTTTTTAATATCTTGAAATCTTTTGTTTTTAAAATTAAAAAGTTTAGGGGTATAACGGTAATTTTATTAATAAGTTAAGGGCCATATTGACGAAATCCATCAAAAAATACCTATTGTATGAATTAATGAAAAGTTGCGGACCTAGAAGGTAAAAAAAGGTTAGGAACCCAGCTGATTCTTAACTCAAAGTTTGTGGACAATTTTTGAAATTAACCTTTTTTTTTTCTTTATATTGAGTCCCGTTTCAACTTAATTTTGAAAGGCCAAACGATGTTGGAATAAGGAGTTCTTGTTGTCTATGCGAAGCTCTAATCAAGTACTTTATAATGGCATTTTCAAAATTCTAAAACTATGAATCATAATGAAATTAAGATATCTTAAACTTAGTGAATAAATTAGTCCGCTACAAATATTAATATATCATGTATTTACTTTTCTTTTTTTCATCACTTAATCATTATATAATTTAATAATTCTTATCTAACAATTAATAGCCAAATAGAAAGCATGTAAATTTCATAAGTCGTTACAATCTACCTCTCTTAAAATAATTTCGTCCTCAAAATTACGTTGAATTTGTTCACTCATTGAAAATGAATATTATAGAATTTTCGAATAAGAGAATATGATGAGTAGTTAGACATGTAATCTCCAACTACTGTAACTGTTTAAAAGTAAATTCATAATAAAGTTCATATCTAAGATAAAAATTATGAGATTCAAAATTTCACAACTTCAAAAGTCAATTCCATGTTTTAAGGTTAGCATGTACTCTACTAACTAGAAGAATTAATTTTAGTTGTCATAGTGTGTAGCTTTCATCATCTTGTTTTTTGTAGTTTTCATCATCCTGTTAAAAAATACTAAGTCCTATGAGTCGTTAAGTGGGAAAATTCAAACATTCACAAATATAAATTTTAATAAAAGTTCAAGAACTCAACTTTATCTCCTTGAGTGCGTGCCGGATCATTCAGACATTTGGCTTTTACATTGTACCAAGTATCAATACTTAACTCACGGTATTGATAATAATGAAGTTAGGATCTCACTTGAAAGTCTTATACTGTTAATACTATTTGAGTCTTATATGAATAGTTGGTGTAAGTTTTATTCAAATGCCAAGTTTTTTTTTTCTACTTGCTCCTTGTACATTATTATTATTTTTCCTTTTGCTCACCCCTTATGCATTTTTTCTTTTCAAATTGAATTCGTAATTGTATTCGAGTTTAGGCAAAATTGTCAATCATGCACATGGTTTAGCAACCCAAGGCTACGTTTAACAATAGTATTTTTGTAACACCCTCGAACATTTTAATATTTCTCATTCTCGATAAAAGACAATTTATTTTCATCAAAATATTCCACAAGATATATTATAATAATTTAGTAGTTGAAAAGTTAAATAAAGTTTCTCTCCAAAATATTTTGAATTATATTAAAAGAGTGATATTTAATAAAATTATTACATTTATTAGACGAGAAACATAATTTACTTGAAAGGGAAGATTGGTGACTGATTTTATAAATTATTCTATCTTCATGAAATAGTAAATCTTTTACTTAAATAGGTTTATAACCTTTATTATGATTCCCCTTGTGGTAGATCCACAGTACGACGGTCGGATTTCCAGCATACAGTCCTCTGGTCATTTGGAGTTGCCACCAATCCACATTACTTGTATTTTCACACCTACAATGCAGAACAATATATGAGCTAATGCTTAGCAAGTAACGGCATATCTATATATGTACATGATGCTTAAATGTAATGATAGTTATACACATCACTAAACAAACATGGCCCATATCTCTCTATATAGTATCCCGCTTGAGCTCAACATCAATAAGGTCAATTATCAGTGTGCAGATGCCTTGTTTCCAAGGGCTTACCATGCCTTAACCATCGCCAAGGACTTACCAATATCCATAAGAATGGCCTGGCCAAATCATATCAACTATCGGGCCTCCAACACTGCGTCTAGTATATATATCCAAACAGTGGGCTGTTGAGCCTCTAACACTGTGTCAAGTAATTGCCTCTAACATCCCAGGGGTATGCTGCCCCAATTGAAATGTATATACCCAAACGACCAATCAAAATGCGGTATAACTATATAGGGATCACACCATCATAAATAACGACTCATGCCAATCATCTTAATGCCACATGCAAGTTCTCTTCTCTATCGTCATTCTAT